>ML991858.1:0-98605 GCA_010094025.1 Viridothelium virens | reverse complement strand
GGAGGTGGGACGCTCGTGCTGGTTGTACAGCTCGTGCTTGTGGATGGCGGTGGAGGAGGGGGCGAGCTCCAGGTAGTTGGTGGAGGAGGTGGAGGAGGGGGAGGTGGCGGTGGAGGAGGAACGCTCGAGCTAGTGGTACAGCTCGTGCTTATCGAAGGTGGTGGAGGAGGTGAAGGACTCCAACTAGGGGGCGGCGGGGGTGGTATCTCATAGCTGCTGCTGGTATGTGGTGGTGGAGGTGGTGGAGGCGGTGGCGGAGGTGGGGGTGGAGGGTAGTCAGGTTTGCAGTTATCAACCTCGACAATTATCTCCGAGCATCCTTGTTGGTGAGCTGGTGGTGTCTGATAGATGTTGTAGCCACCATTAGCCTCAGTAGGGCAAGTCCAAAGATTAGGGCTCCCATGGTAGGAGATAGTTCCATCGTGGCCGATGGTGAAGCCGGGAGATGGAGCAGCACCGGCATCACATTGGAATTGGCTAGTCGGCGGCGTCAAGATACAACCCCGTCCTTTACTATCGGTGATGCCTAGAAACGTCAGATCTTCTGTCGAACAGAAAGGCATCGCAACTGACCTCCTTGATCATTGATGGAATATGAACCCGGCGAAAGACTATGATCCCCGATACGGTTCTGTCCATCATACAGTTGGCCAACTTTGCCGCCCGGACCTCCTTTTGCAGTGAGGGAGAAGCTACAGGAGCCGCTGCGGGTGACTAGCTCATTGCTGCTGGCAATGAAGGGAAAGATGGGAACCCTCATTGTCCAGAGAAAATGAGGAAACCGACCAATCTAAAAATCGAATTTTGGTTGACGGAAGCAGAGATAAGCTGGTATATCTATATATCCAGTAACATTGAACGAACGACTCTACTGAAGAGTGAATGCTTTGAAAAAAATGAAGAACAGGAGAACAAGAGCCATTTATCAATCTTGAGCGAACTCGAGAGGAAGCCTGGAAACGCGCAAAGAGCAGTCATCAAGGATCATCTTGCCTTTGGAAGTACGGTTATCGTGGGACCACCAGCCACGTCGAAAATTTTCGTCGTCAGCGACTGATGTATACGTTGAGGAGATCTCTAAATATGCGCGTCGCTACTCCCCTATTCCAATACAATCATGGAACGGTAACGAATATTTCCTGTGCATGTGCGATGTTTGAATGCCAATCGGTCATTCTTACCCACCTTTTGTGGATGTCGGAGCATTGCTCAGTGACAAGTAATGCCAATAAAACTCTACTGCAATGCTGCCTCTCGAGGGCGAGGAGCCCGATTGCTGGGGCATGTAAGCAGTACTCAACAAAGAGCAGTTGATACTCCGTACTCGAGAGACAAGACAACTGGAGCGCGAGAGTGGCGTAAAGTGGATAGCACGGAGCAACCGGAACCAAGATGATGACCGAGAAACTAACTGGAAGGGCTTTAGCGTGCCATTCTCGCGACAAACCTGCTGGACTTGGCGATGCAGACCTCATCTTACCCCCATCTTTTCAGACCGAAAAGCCTTGTCTCATACACTTGCTCAATTCTGTCGCTGGAACTCCTTTAAACCTTATTTCCCTGGAATTGCGAAGAGTGGTACCCATACGCAATTTGCTCACCGCTGTGCCTGCTTTGACCACCTTCGTCTAGCCTTCAATTATGGACATACACTCCCCAAGGAATCCAGAATAGAATAGTTCGGCTTTGACATGTCCTGTCCACTAGTCATCTGAGGTGCTCATAGGGACTCTTGGTTTAGCTCCGGCTCCGGTCCAGAGTCCTATGCGAGAATATGATACAGAGCTGTACTAAGCTAAGGGAGATCATCCCAAAGTTAGCAGTCATGCTTCGAAATCTCACAATTATCATATGTCAGTGGATGGAAAGAACAGACCAGTAAACCTTGATTCAACGACACTCTCCAAGGTGCGGACAGGTAGACCAGAATTTCAACGGTTCGTACCAACTGACACCTTCCTCACTTTCCCAGCATCTTCCCCAACTCCCTTAGCTCTTAGTCGATCTCGATCTCCTTCTGAATTCAAGTAATTCGTCCAATTTCCTCGATCGTGGGAATTTGACGAGCTCTCCGTAGTTTCGGCTGTTCTCACGACGATAGCAGGCATTGAGACTAGACGGTCCACAGGAATACTCAAAACCCATCAATTAACGGCCAACCGGCATTTATGAAAGATAGGCTGGTAGTAAGGAATGTGAATGCTGCCAGGTTTTCAGCGATGTTTGCTGTATCTCCTGTTCCGGTCTAACTTACAAAGTCCTTTGGCACTGCATTTGCCCATTGACGAAGGGTGAACCTACGGCAAGTCCCCAGTGCAGTGCCGAGCATTCCTAGCTTGACCAGCTTATTATCTCCCGACGCCATGCCGGAGATGCTACTTGCGGAGCCTTCCGGATCGACCTTGACTGACTTTCGTGGGCTGGGAAGCTTTCGAATACGCCGAGATCAAGGGCATACCATCTATCAGATCTTGCTCAATAACTTACCTTGTGCTCTGACGCTTTTCAAGGCCTCACGAACACCTATCCACGTCGGTTTGAAGGATGGCACGTCCTTCACATTTGTTTTACCCTTCTTGATGATGCCTCGAAATCACCAATGTCGTCGTATGGGTTTGAGAACCTTGCTGTTGTTAGCAGTGCGGATATGGGTCCCCTTCGCAAATCAAGTAGCCCTAGATGACGGATAAGATGCCATCGGCCAATTTGGAAGACCCAAGGCCAACATTTTTCCACCGCACTGACATTCTCTAGGCTGATGTCCAGTACGATGTCTCCTCTCTTTCCGCAGATACCTAAAACCTCGATACTGAGCTCCGCTTTGCAATTGTGGGTGAACATTGCGAAGTTGATGGTCAACCTGAAGGTGCTGTAAGCGTTTTCAGGGCACCGTTCATTGAGATGCCTACCTGCGGATGGCGTCGTTAGAGGGAAGAGCTCTTTAACCCGGAAAATTGACAGTCTACAGGCCAGAAAGTCTCTTTGCTCCCCGAGTACGGCCATCGAAGTAGATCAAAGCCGTGTGCAGTGCTAGGCATTCGAGGTATTGTCCATGCGTGATTGCACTTGGTTCACCGTAGAATTCGTTGGTTCTGAAGCACGAGAAACTTTCACTCATAAGCAGCTATCGTTCTGTTTCGATTTGACTTCACCTTCGTCCCCTTTGTCTTTTAATTTTGGCTTCCTACTTTTGAAAGAGACATAGTGTCTCAGTTTTCATCTCCGTCCTCATTCCGCCCAGAATCGTGATGCAATAAGCCACACTTATTCACTTCTAGCATTTAGAATCGACGATGGTGAGTGTAATTTTGATCTCGTTAGGACCGCGTGCCATTGACTTCTTCAAGATTGCGATGGAAGGGCTAACGAACAATTGCGAGGATATGAGGGGTGTGAAGCGGCAACGTGGGAAAATAGGAATTCTTTGAGAATAAGTGTCATTTCTGAAAAGGTTTGTACCTATCTAAGAATGGCAGTCCTGAGTTGTGTCAGTACAGAAACTTGCATGTCTGCATCATATAAAGTCTCTTACCACTGAAAAGAAACCCTCTGTTAATCCTGATCATCTAGAGTTTTGCTGCACTCAATCAATCAATCTCCATCTTCCTCCATCTCATCGTAACTCTCTGGTTCAAATATCGAGCTAGGTTCATCCCAGTGGTCTCCCTCGGATTCGTCACAAGATTGGGGCGGGGTTTCTTCGCTACTTCGTTCAAGGGGCAGATCGGTATCGTGTGGTTCAAGGGCTAGAGATTGGACGACGCTCTGTTTTCGGTTCCTTAGGCCTAGCTGTATCGCTCGCATTGCGACATCCGACATCTGTTACTTCAGCTTTGATCTTCCCTCAGACGCCTTGCACCTCTTCGACCAACCGATGTTGGCCCTCTTACAGATCTTCCTCTCTTCAACTCAGCGGACCCAGAACTGCCACTGTCATACTCCCAGTCCTCCATCGTAATCATGTAGTTCTTCCCATGGTGGTGGTTTCGGACCCTGTCCTCAAAGTCCTCCTCATCTTCAGAAGCGTCAAAGATTTCCAGCAGTACTTCCGGCGACACACGAGGCATGATTTCCTCAAAACGCTTTTCCGGAGCTACGATGACCGGGAACTCATCGCCAGTAAAGTGGTTCTTTAGCGCGCGGGCAAAGTCGTCGGTTGTTGATGAGAACCTAAACATGTCAACGAGTCTGTGGAGGTTGGCATAACGCGTTGGTTTCTCGGTGGCGGGCTCGATTTCGTAGTCATCAACATTGAAAGACTCTTCGGATCTCATTTTGGGTGACTTGTCGACTGCTAACGAGGGGCCCGTCGACACTGAGGGAGGGTTTTCTTCGGCAGACGCTGGTTTGTTCTGTGTTGACTCGTTAATCTTGGTCTCGGTAGAAAATTTTATCATCAGCTTGATGGATTTGCGCTTTGGTGATGACTCGGGATCCTTTCGGTGGACGCTTCCTTTTCTACCACGCGGTCTCGTCTGTTGGGAGAAATTGCCTTGAGCCAGTTCCTCATCAAACTGGAAAAAATTTGGTAAGCTTTATTAGTTTGGACAGAACTTGCCACTTACCTTTATAGCGGCCTTTCCTTTCGATTTGCGATGGGGTCGTGCCTCCTGCACGTTTCCTACAGTGTCAGATTCACTTTTGGGGGGCATCTCGTCGTCACTTCCGCTTTGACAAGAAGGAACTTCCAGATCGCCTTCCTCAGAATCGCTTTCCCCAGAACCGCTTTCCCCAGAATCGTGATCCCCGGCAAGTGAGTGGATATTGGTAAGCTGGCGGAGTGTACCGTGCTCTTGGGAGTCGTTGCCAGATTCCTCCGCTAGAAGAAGGCTCGGATCCTGTGTGCTTCCAGTAGTGCTGTCGGCTATGCTACTATTGCCATCCCTATCAGCGCGAATCGTGGAGTCGTCACTCTCGTAATTTTCATCCAATGTCTCAGGCCTTAGGTCACCAAGGCCCATTGCTTCAGCTCCGATGGAGGATGTAAATGCTCGCCTGTCTCCACCCTGACTAGCTTTCCAGTCATCCGTGGTTAAGTGGAAATTTAGGCCGAGCCCATGAGTTTCTTTGCCTTGAGGACTAAGTGGATCTGACATGTTGAACATTCAAGTCACAGTTTCCAGACAAGGGCTTCGACTGAACCAGTATTGACGAGTATCAGCAGTCTTGTGCTTGAACTTACTTTTGGATGCGTTACACAACCTAGAGATATCTTCAAGATGAAGTAACGCGTCTTATAATCGAGGCGCGTCCAGGGGTGTGTGTGGAAGCTCGGCAGGCAATTCCGCCAAAAGTGTCGAGTACGCCAGTGAGTCTCACATAATGTAGAATAGGGTTTGGAAAGCTATCACCAAGACCAACCATATAGGGTGTAGACTTTGGTGTATGTAGAAGTGTTTCGGAATTGGCCACACTGGCGCCCCTTCTCCCACTCTCACGACCTACACAAAAGGAGTAGACATCCCATGATCACCATCTGCTGGTGAAAGAGCATCTAGTATCTTTCGTTACGATGGCGGTACTCAATTATTTTGATCCTGGTCTGTATGATCGTGACGACATCCATATAAATCCCGCAGCAGCTAAGCCTTTGTAAGGGAAGTGAATACAGCTCATGTTATGTCTTTGGGTTCAATTACATGAGCTGATTGATCAATGTATTGTATGGCGGAGGTCCTGTGTATGATACCTTCATTGCATAGATTTTCGCTTGAGCTGCGTAGCCATGATAGACACCTGCATTCTGTTCAAAGCATAGAAACGATAAGTCCCTTATTTGCTAAATGCTCCCAATCGAAATGGAAGTGTTCAAAGATCTCTCAGATACTTTATATTTTACGCTGACTGCGGTAATTGCTTACGACGACGTACAGAAAAAATTTCTAGAGACACGTCGAGACCAAAAAACCCCTCGTCGGAGATCAGGTGTTGGGTTCGAATGGCTAGGTACCGGACGGGACTCCTTACTAGGTACATAACAGGATTGACAGGCGAAGATGACTACTTCCACCGCCATCTCTAGGAGGAAGAGCGCAAACCTCATTCGCTTTATATACGCAGATTCGGATAAGAGAGGGAGGCTGATTTTGACTGACATAAGATATTTCTAGTAGTCGAGTATCAACATTACGCTACGTGCCCCTGCCGCCAGCGTTTTGCCTCGGACTTTCTCAGAGCATTGAAAGGCCATCATGTATAACAAGGCTGATTACTCGTACTCTCAAAAAGCTTCGCCATATCCCACAGTGCGATCCTCAGCCTCGTGACTTTCTGACCTCTTCAGAACCTCCTTTCCCTTCCCTGTCTTTTCTGCCGGTTCAACATGCCCCCTTTCAGCCTCCACTCCTCTGACTAGGCTCCAAAACGCACCTTTCCTTTTCATCAAACCCTCAAAATCACCCTCCTCTACTACGCTTCCCTTCTCTAACATCGCAATATCGTCAGCAATCCTCATCATCTCGACGCTATGCGTTATTATCAGCACAGTCATCCCTTCATCTCTCTCCCTCTTTTCTCTCGTCACCGTCACGATCGTGTCTCTCACTAAAGCACTTGACTCCACATCCAGCGCACTCGTACATTCATCCAGGACTAAACACTTGACTTCCCTCACCAGCGCCCTCGCAATTGCCACACGTTGCGCTTGCCCGCCGCTCAGCCCACTACCACCCTCTCCGATGACTGTGTCGTAACTCTCCGGCAGACTAGAGATCCACTCGTCGACACCTGCTTGTTGTGCTGCCTTCCGCACGTTCTCTCGACGCCGGTAGGGACTGCCTTCCGGTAGGCCGTATACGATGTTCTCGTAGAGGCTCGCAGGGAACAGAATAGGTGTCTGGGGAACAACACCGATGAGGCTCCGCAGCGTGGGGATATCGAGGCGAGTGATCGAACGGCCGGAGATGCAAAGGGGTGGCGGGGCACGGAGATCGAAGACTGGTGACGGGTTGGGAGGGTAAATACCTAGGATGAGGGAGGCAATGGTAGATTTGCCGCTGCCCGATGCGCCGACCAGTGCAATAGTGCGATTGCGTTTGATGGTTAGGTTGAGATTGGAGAGGACAAGGTCGCGAGGATGGGAGGGATAGCTGAAGTTACAGCTGCGGAATTCGATATCGCCGATGGCAGAGATGTAGGCATGGCCGACGCATTCGTGGGAGCTGCTGGTGGAGAGGTTCGCGAGGCGGAGAAGACGAGTTGCTGTGTCGAGGCTAGAGCTCATTTGCGGAATGAACTCGAGAATGCCGCTGACATTAGCGATGCTGAATAGGAGTTGGCTGAAAGCGCCAATGATCGAGGGGACGGCGATATGTCCTCGAGACACGAGCAGAGCGCCGGAGTAGAAGATAAGCGCCGTGACGAACTGGATGCTGGATTCTGTGAGACCAAAGAAGAAACCGGTGTAGAAAGACCTTTGCAGTCCGACTTTAAGACACTGCTGAGTGGCAGCAAGGTGTTTGCGTCGAAAATGGCCCTCAAGTGTCAGACTGCGTACAGTTTTGATCGACGTAAAAGTTTCAGTGAAGATAGCTGCGGCAGCTTCAGCAGCGTCGTTGGAAATGGATTCCCATTTCGAAGAGATAGCAGCATATGCTTTAGACACTGCATAGACGTATGGGGCGCATACTAAGCCGATGAGAGTGACTTGCCAAGCGTCAACTAGAGCCCACACGATACTGGTGCCCATCATAACGATCGCAACAAAGATTAAACCAGCAAAGCGACTGACTAAATATCGCATCTCTTCGGCATTACGGTCTAGTGATTCGGCGAGACGCGAGACACTGTTTTCTTTCCTTGCAAAGAATTCCTTAGATTGTGCAAGTATGCGAGCAAGAGCTCGAAGGCGAATATGATCAGCCCAACATTGACCACAATACTCAAGGAGCATATGCATGAAGTAAATGCCGAAGCCATCGCCAAAAGCGATTGCTAAGATCCCAAGTGAATACGTCATCGCGTCTTTTTGGCGCTCAGCTGTATTGAAGAAGGTGGAAATTAATCTAGAGAAGAGCCATGAGAATATGGGAATAGCGACAGCGTGCGCTAAAGCAGCCATGAAGCCCAGAAGCAGTACAAGTCTTGTCGACCATCCGAGCGACGGCCAGACTGTCGTAAGTATCTTCCTCGCTGGCCAGATCTCGCTCGTGGAGGAGCCATCTTCTTCCGCGGTAGGTTTAACTCGAGCTTGTTGCCCTATATCTGAATCAAGCGATAGAGGGGAGACAGATCGATCCCTTGGCAGGGACGTTGCAGGTGAATCTCTAACTCGAGACGGCGTCGCTTGTTCATCGGTCCTTCCGTTTCTCTTCCCTATCAACTCTTGCTGCATGTTGGAGTGCTGCTTGGGATGTCCACTCTGCATTTCCTTGGGGGGAGGCTTAGGCGGCCGAGCCTCGTCATCAGGCATATAGAGTGACCACCGCGGATTCGATTGGGGCGTCATTGAAACGCTTAGAGGCCGTTGAAAAGGAGACGCTGGTGAGGCTTGTATGGTAAGAGCGTACGGAGACCAAATTGCAGATTTTGGGCGTGGCGAGATGTTGGGCGATGCGTACGATGTTCTCTGGGAAGGAGTATCTTTCATGTTGAGATGGGGTGGAATAGAGTCTTGGAGTTTTACCGAAGAGCTCCTTCGAGTAAAAAGGTCGCTTTTGGTGGGGCTCGACCTCGGACTGGCTTGGGTCGAGGGAAGCTTCCCGGCCGTGATAAATCCCTGAAATGGAGAGTCCTGTACTGTTTCAATTTTATCGCGATAGCCTTGTTCAACGACTGCACCATCCTCCATAATATACACAAAGTCTTGGGGCTCAATCGCTGCGATGTCGTGCGTAATGATCAACGTTGTCTTACCCTCTCTCCAAATTCGAATGGCGCGCATTACCAGTTCCCGTGTCGTGTGGTCCAGTGCGCTGGTTGATTCGTCTAAGATGAGGATGGGAGTATCACGAATTCTGGTACGGGCGAGGGCCATACGCTGCTTTTGGCCACCGCTCATAGAGCTTCCCTGTGCACCAACCATAGTATCGAGGCTATTTGGCATACCTTGGACAGCTTGTTGGAGGAGAGCAAAAGCGATGGCATCTCGGACCTCTTTCTCTGATACCTCTCTGCCGTTTCTACTACCGAAGGCAAGATTCCAGTAGATGGTATCATTAAACAGTATGCTTTGCTGTTCAACGAGGGTGATATTGCTGCGGAGGAACGTGGTACTAAGATCTGAGATTGAAGTCCTATCCAACGTTATCTTACCAGCTTCCGGGTTGTAAAAGCGCATTAAGAGTTGTCCGAGCGTACTCTTCCCAGATCCGCTCTTGCCAATGACGAAAGTCGTCTCAGCCGCTCGGAATGCCAGCGTGACATCTCTGAGTACCTTTTGATCTGGTCGTGACGGATAGGCAAAGGAGACCTTGAAGGAGTCAGCTGCCAATCACAGTATCATACAGTCCTTTCATGCATGACTCACGTTTTCAAAGTTTATTCCACCTGAGCTGGCATCGGCTCTTTGTATTTCAATGACCACTTTCTTGGCTTGTCTCTTATGGACCTGTTCAGCCACTCGCCGCAACTTTGCTCCTGCCGCTCTCCCTTTCTCGAGTACGATCATCTGTGGGAGAATGGACTGTAATGCCCCAACCGCCTGTAACGCAGCCCAAAAAGTGGTGAGCACTTGGCCAGGTCTTTTCTTGTTCCCACCAATGAGTGTGCTACCGTACCAGAAGCCTTGCACAAACATTGCCCTAGTACACAACGTGACAAAGCCTTGCTGGAAGGCGTTCCAATGCGCTTGACGGCCGTAATGCTTCGCTGCAACGCCAATTGCATTTTTATATTTGTCCACCTCACATTTTTGACCGTTGAAGTATTTCACAATGTCAATCGAAGAGAAGGCGGTTGTTGTGTGCTTAGACGCTTCCGTCATTGCCTCCTGCTGATCTCCAATGGCAGCATGAACGAGTCGCGAAAATTGGCTGACACCGACAAAGATGACTGGTACTCCGGCGATGGTGACGAGAGTCAGATCCCAGGCATAGTAAAAGGCAAGTCCGAGGCAGGAGAAAAAGACGAAAGTGTATTGAGCCAGGTCACCCATGGGTGCTGATAGTGCTGTTTGAAGCTCCCGAATCTGCCTGGCAGGAATTAGCGAGTGTTTTGTGCTTCCTCGAAAATTGTCCGTACATTTGAAATCTTGGGATTGACGCTGAAATCCCATTCTTCCGCAGGTCGTACCACGTCATATCTTTTTCAAGAAGTCCTTCAAATACACGATCTCGAGCGCACTTGGCCTGCATCTCTGCAAAGGCTAGCCAGAACATGAAAAAGGCGGCACTTGTCAACCAATTGAGAAGCCCGACTACAGCAAGATATGTGCAGTATTTGGCTACCTCTTTCTTGAGTTCTGCGCCTGATATCTGACCCGCGCCGAATGTGGTAAAGGAATTAAAGGCTTTGCCGATGAGGTATGCTTTGGCGGGAACATTGGCGCCACTGATGACCGAAAAAACGAGAGCGAGGCAAAGGACACCAGTATGTCTTTTGGTCGTAAAAGTAAATAGCGCGCTCCATGGAGCCACGCGAGCTTCTTGGCTGTCGTCTAGATTATCCTCCTCCGTCTGACCTTGGTCTTTCTCATCCTGAGGCATTTATTCTGAGCCTAATCCGTTGCCAATACGAACTCAATATAGAGGAGTTTACGAAATAGTAGAAGATGGGTGGCGATGAGATCAATGGTCTGCAGACAGAGATCTGACGTCAAGGTGGATAGGCACAAATAGATTTGCATGGAATGGAACCTAGCTCAGCAGCACGCAGAATGGGTTGTTCGAGTATTGCGTAGCGTGAGGTAGCGCGTTGAGCGTTGCTATTGTTCTCTGCAGCAACCTATCCTCGCTTAGAACAAGACACACTGCCTTGCACCTCTGGGTCGTCTTGCGCGTCCACCCAACCAAACATCATTTATCACTTATGACGCAAGTGAAGAAGAAGGAATATTTTAGTCGTGAGCAATGTTTTCGGTTCGACCAACAAATCGAAAGTGATCCTGGGAAGCGACAGAGATGGAAATGGCACCTCAAAATTTGTCGCTTTCGTCGCGTCTACAGACTCTTCGCGATGCTTTGCTGTTATTTCGCCGACGGTAATCATTACCGTGAGTGAGCCTACAATGTCCCAACTTGACCTCATGTGGCCCGAAATCCAGTAGCTATGCAGCTTTTGCTTGCTCAGGGTGATTCTTTTCGTAGACCCAGTCGTTCAGACCTTCGCGGTTCCTATTGAATAGTCAGCGCGAGCAATATATCGACTTTTAAGCAATGGTCTCATCTACCTAGCAATCTCAACAGCGTAGAACTGCATCCGCACCACTGTCGCTCGTCAGTCAATTCTATAGCGGTCATACCTTATTTCCCGGCCCGACCTACCAAGTATTGTCTCCTTCTCACCATATTCAAACGATGGATTCGATCTTAATATTGTTCCAAAGTTGTAATCTTTGACCGTCTCCTTGTACGTCTCGATGAAGTCGCGCCATCGGTCTTTGCCCTTCTTGCTCTTCATTTCATCTTCATTGATAGTAGCTTTGAGGTCATAGTCTGGAAACTCTCGTTTGAAGTGGTTGTAGATATCATCGTCCAGTTTAGTGAGACGCAATTCGCTGCCACGGCATTTGTTCAAAAGACCCCAGTAAGCTTCGACGTGTTCGACGACTTCGGAGGGAGGGGAGGATCAGCACATTTGCTTGATTTAGCAGAGTAATCGCCCGTGAAGCTCACCTTTGACAGCAAATTGGTGTTCGATCTACAGAAAAGCCGTTAGCATGAGGTCTCGGCCATGGAACAAGGTCAATGACTTCATAACATACATCAGGATTGTTTTCAGCCTGATTCGGGTCCAGTTCTGCACCCGGGGGCCCAAGTGACATGATTCAATCTTGGGGACCGACACGGTCGACCTCGCTTATGGCGACAGCAATCAAATATACAGTAGGGGTGAGAGGATGTTGTTGCGGAATCGAATAGTAGCTTCTGCATTGCCGTTATTGATTTAACTCGAAATCTCTGCCCCGCGGTCTTCGGTCCGCTTGCTTTCCGACACGGGAGTGACGAGACACTCGCGGCACCCTCGTCCTCACGGCACCAGCACCCTCACGGCTTTGATGGCAGCACGCTGTCAGATGACAGTAGGCAGGGCAAGAAAGCTACTTGTCAAATTCAAACACTATTCAGCACTAATTGTACAATAGAGCTGCCCTGAAGACTCTGCCATCCAGCCTGCTGGGTCTTCAATGACTCTCGTCTACGATACAGATTCTACATTATGAAGTTCCAATGCACAAAACCACGACTGCCGGAAACTCAAGGTGAGGCATACGAAAGTATGTCTAGTAAGACTCTGATGATAGGCTTATCCATTGGGCGCTGCCCCTGAGGTAAGCCTCAATTCCACTGACTGGCTCTCTTATTTTCTAGCATGCTCGCTTGAGCTACCTGCTCCCTTGGGCTTTTGCCTTTCCATCACACGTTGTCCTGGAGTAGGTAGACTCTTCTTGGTTACAGTTCCAGACTGCTTTTCTACATCTTTCGAAACCTTGGTCTTGGATTTTGGTATGTTCGGGGCAGTCTTTTGCTCGTTCGGAGCAGTCTTTTGCTCGTTCGGGGCAGTCTTTTGCTCGTTAGGAATCATCTCCGCCTGCATCAAAGCTTTGATTTCCTTTGCCAAGCATTCATTGATAGCCTTCTCGGTAACCGAACGCCAATTCTCCATGTCGTTCTCGTTGTCTCTCAGGAAGCGGCCGAACTCCAGAAGAACTTTTCCCCGGGCTCTTTTAAGCTCACGACTGTAATTTTCTACAGTCTTACTTCCTGGCTTGGCATCTCTCATTTTGGATTCCAGGGATTCCAGCGTCATCTCCTCATGAAACTCACTTCGGAGGTCCTTCGATGTTTTCCGGAACAAGGAACGACGGCGGCGAGTGGTTTCATCCTCAAGCTGAGAACCAATCTCGCCCATTTCCGTCCAGACTTCTAATTCTTGAAGCATATGGTTCAGCAGCTTACGTTTGAGCGTTTCCGAACTGCATTGGCCGCCAAGGGTGCTCATAAACCTTCAAATAGTCAGTTCATATGTTACATGCCTTATATTAATCAATCGCATTGCCCTGCTTTGCGGAGGCAACATGTGGTGAAAGACAGCCGGACGGCGAGAAAATAACTTACGGGCAAATAGTCAGGGGCTCATGCATGCGTCCGTCGAACGTAGAAGGTCCTTCGTTGCTGAACTTGCGGTAATAATCGAAGAATTTACGAAGCCTACGAAAGCATGGGTCATGGTGCAGTGGAACTGGCGCTTCGGATTCCTTATCAGATGCGTTACTCATCATGGAGTAAGTTGAGCGCTCCCCTAAAACGTCTCTTGATCTTCCTGGAAAGGTACGATTGAAAGTAGTGGAGTAGTATTTCTAGGGAAAAGAAATTATGATGAGGAATCGCTCGACGCTTATCTACCCTGGATCGATGTCTGTCACAACTCCGTAGCCGTCAACTACCGATATGACTATTATTGCTCATGTTGGTCACCCGAAGCTCACGCCTTATTGTCGCATGGAGTCAGCATCGGCTTCTCGCATGAAATCCATTGAAAACAGGCCACTGTATGGTCAACGAGAGCTCCTTGAGCCTATCACTTACTAGATTCGGCTTTCAACGGACTCGATCTTAGCTGACGAGCGTCACCTACTCGCGAGTCAAGGAGCCCCCAGAGAGTGAATCACAAGCACGATGATAGGACTAATAGCTCATACAAAAGTCATGCGCATTACATTTAATCTTGGAATATTTGCAGGAAAACTAGTGACCCTTGAGATCGAGTAGGTCATCCAACTCACAAACAAGCCTTGCCAGAAGATCTCACGCCCGTCTGGTGAATGCCAAACGACTAGCCAGGCGAGTCCAGACCTCCCTGGCTAAACGCACGGGTGCAGCTGTGCTTCAGGACCCGATACACAATCTCGCCTGCATTATCTCCCCATCTCATCAACGCCGAACTTGCGTTGGCTGTCGACCAATTCCAGATGAGTCGACCAATTGACGCACTTCTCCAAGCATGCTATCACACTCCTTAATGAAGGCCCAAAGTTCATTCAATTTTTCAGCTTGCACTGCTTCTATTTGGCTCTGTATTAGCTGTAGCTCCTCTTGCGTGGTTGACTCCGGTAGTTCGTCCAAAAGCTGCAGCTCTCTCTGAAGATACTTGCTAACCAGCTGTCTATTTTTATCCGAGCTAAGGTTAACGGAAATCGCCTCGGCCATCTCTTTTGCTGACTGTGCGCGCGGGATACGCCGCAGGAAGTCGAACTTCTCCTGGCTCAGTCGAGTCATCTCGCCCCTGGCGTGGCATGCACTGCAGTCGCGCCCTGTGATCCGCAATTGCCTAGCCGCTCGTCAGTAACCATTTTAGGGAATTTCGACCAATGGCCGCTATCAATCTTCCAGGGTAAGATGCGTATTGGTTGAAGTATTAGTATGCTACGTACGGACAAGAGATTGGATCAAATTCAATGGTGTCTCGGCCGTGCACCAAGTAGTAAATGTACCTGTTTATCATTCGATTCAGAGCCACGTGGCATTGGTGATTGTCTGAAGCTTTGCTTTGCTTGTTGCCCATAGTGTAGCTGGGTTCTTCGAAAGGTGAGGTGTCAAAGTTCGGTCAAGACAAAGAGGCTAGAATATGTTCTAGTGGTGCTTGAAGCCATTGTGAGGATATAGGAGCCATGCAAAGCATCGTCCATGACTTCGGACCGGTTCACGAGAGGTGACTCCACCAGAAACACTTGTACCCTTCCTAGGACAAAGAATAACATCAAGAGGAACGTGAATGACTTTTGAGATAGGCATTTCCTGTTTCAAGGTCGATAGGAAGCTGACTATCAAGAAGTAGTGACATTTTGTGACCGCAAGGAAACTCCGACACGTGACTATAGATTGTTGGCGGAGGTTGGCAATGATTGAGAATTTCTTGCAGCGAATGGAACTGTCAAAGATCTCACACATGTCAGAATCTTCACAATAAGCCTATGAAATGAATTACTTCGGTACCAATTTGATCAGCATACTCTTGCCTATGATCGAAACAGAAGTAAAGGGAGTTGCCGGTTTGTGGTCCACTGTGTACCACCGATCGGTATGACTTCTTTACACTCTCTTCATGATCCTTCAAGGCCCTCTGGCTGTTGTCTACCTTGTGTATGATCATATCCACGACAACTTGCCGCTTTATTCTCACCTCGGAATCGTTTTGTTTGCGTCTCCTCTGTCCTTTGTTTCTCATTGCTGAAACGCGCCTTACTTCCCCGATAGCCTGATTGATCTCGCTCGCCTGCTGCGCGGCTCTCCTGCCCCAGATGTCCTGTGCTGTCCTCAGAGCTTTTCTGTCCTGGATTTGTATCCAGAGCTGACTCTCATCAGCACTCAATTTTCTCAGACCCGAGTTCGCCTTGCACGCATCGCAGTTCCCGGCAAATCTTGGCTGATTCCTGGTCCGCCATTAGCCTTCGCCCAAAGCAATTCCATTTCATCTCTTTCACCTCATATTTGGAGAAGTGTATATCACATGGAGCGGCGAGGGGTGTCACGCACGAGCAGTTGACTGCTTTGAGCTGCAAGGGCCTTGCGCCTTTCCTCCAGTATTTGTCATAGGTGTAGAAGCTTGTCGATAGTCTGTCGTAATATGGTTCGTTTTGTTTTGGAAATTTTTTTCGAAGTAAATTGCCAATAATGCGAGATATCGGTATCTCGACAACATCATGAGCAAAGATTCACTATCCTGGTTTGAAGATTGGATTTCTCTCTAGTGGAAAATGAGTTCAAAACATAAGATTATAAAGAAAATTTCTTGGAAGAGTAGGATTGTGCTTCGAGTTATGACATTTAATGGTTGTGTCTGACGCATGTCATGCGCATGTCACAATCTCCAACTTGTAGGCCTATTGAGTCACTGGAGTAGGGCGTGAATACCACAACCCTTTGATGATACGAGAAGGCCCTCATCCAGAGCATTCACAACGGCTCGTGTCGCTCAGGCGCGGCTCAGTCTAATCAGAATCGACTTACATTGATTCACATCGACTTACTCCCATTTCTAGTCCCCCCCTTACGTCGTAGTCAATAATGTCAGCCGCCTAACTTCGATGATAAAGAGGATTTATCAGCTTTACGCAAGGGAGAGTGCGGCCTACTTTTGGGAAAGCAAAATTGGCATCGTTGGTTTGGCACTCAACCCTGGGCCTCTCAATTTGATCCCCTGAAAATAAGCTGCTCAGTAGGTACGCCTGGTACGGTAGGATGGGCCGGACCCTTAGGATCATGTCCTAGCTTCCCGAGAATGGGCTTCAGTAGTGGGCGTTCGAAATTAGCCCACTAGCTGCGAAAGGAGGCGCGTGATATTGTGTGCCGAATTAGGAGCAACGACCTCTATTTCATGCCTAGGTGTTCATCATGAATTTCGGTGTCCAAACCTGGCAGTTACTTGGCGTAGCTCAGTGAGAAAAAGCACGGCTAATGAGTATATATGGAAGCATTTCGTTACTTTGGCGACGTATCTAGATAACATGACGCGGTCTGGCAGCGAGGAATGAATAAAAAGGGCCAAGACTTGATGACATCGGGAGTATTAAAGATCCTGAGTGAAATTTCTCCAGACGAAGCGAAGCAGAAAGAGATTGTTGACAGTCGTAATTCGGTATTGGATCCCCAATCGAGGTCTTGAATATGATCTCACTTCTCACTTTGGTCGATATAAACTGAATAGGGTAGAATCAAAGTTTCGACTGCCTTTCTAAAGATGGCAGAAGGTTCTGACCCTCTGTTCTCCAGTGCATGGCTATACTTCACGTGATTTGGTAGTAAGAGAGGTGAGAGTGGAAAGTGAGAGTGGTGAGGTCCTCATTTAGCCCCACTGTGATATTTTGACGGGCAGGCAGCAGTCCCACCAAGTCCGCCACCCCGCCGGCCGGCTTATGTAATTACGCTAGTGCCTAGCGCCATGCCCAAGTATATTATCAGGTCCCCCCTCCTACTCCAACCTTCTCTTCTTTTCTTTAGCTCTCTTTGCCTTTTGGCTTAGGTACGTGACCATCCATGCACCATTACCACCTGCGCACCTTTTGCTAACAACCTTTGCAGATCAAGTGTAGTATCTGTTCTTTTCAGTTTAATCTCTGAAACGTGTCTACGGACACATTTATTGATTATACCTATTTTTGGAAATTGGGTGGTTGGCGCTGAGCTTGCTCATCTTTCCACCCACAGTGTCGCCCGTCTTGCACTGCCTCGGGCTGACGCGACCTTCCCTTTTTCATCATTTGCTGTGCCTTGAGCATGGATATGGGGAAGAAAGCTTCATGAAGTTCTCTTTGGTAAACGCAGTTGTGTGATGGCATGGTGGCAAGGCCCAAGGTGGAGCAGAACAGTAGCGATCGCGAAAGAAGCCACGACCCATTACGCAGTGTTTCATGGAGTTTCAGGCTATCTACTTGCTTCGTGATATAGAATCGCTCCCATAATCAAATCAATGAAGCTCACGTATCGGGATCAAGTTTGGCCCTTCCTTGATGAGTGGTGTTTATTCTTCATATCTACAGGCGGGATCTCATAGCTTTCTTTCGAGCACTCTGAGTTTACATTCTCCTCGTAATGGGACACCATGGAGAAGCCCGAGGAGCACGAAGAGCAAGCCACCGTCACTGTTGATGGTGCACTGTTGTTCTCCCACGGATGCTCTCAGCCAGCCGGCTCATCGCAAGCCACATTCCCGAGTCCGGATTTCCCGCGTGACTTAGGCCACAGGGAGTAGGCATGACGTGCCACAACAGTAGGTAACCCAGGGCGGACAGATTCGCTACCATACGAATTGACTGTGATTGTAGATATGCTCACCGACATCAATAGCTTAGTGGCAGGCAGCCGCGGCCACGGGACACGGGCGACACGGTCACATCCATGACAGAAAGAATCATTGATCATGAATGGCAATTTCGTGAATGCCAGGATTAGGTACTCTATGCCTGGCAGAAGCATTGTGCAATAGGCGCGTCGATTAGCTATCTAAACAAACGCTGGCCGATAGCAATTCAAGGTGTCGTAAATCTCTAAATTTCTTCCTCCCCAGACCTTCGACTAACTAACTCTAGAAATGAAAGCTTCCACACCGACAGCATACTAAACCATTTCCTTGAGCTTTCCCACGGAAGCCTCGCCTCACAGCCTCTTTCTATTCAATTGACCCTCTGGCAGCGTAGCACTTGGATTGGAAAAGGACTGAGGATTTTAGCCAGGGGGTCAAGATCATGACTTTGATGCCAAGGGAGATGGCTTGTTCAAGCTGGGACTCTAACCTCCGTATTTAGGTGGCTATCTCACAAGAAAAACGATGATGGGAATACTATGGCCGAGGAACAGCGCAAGCAGCATGGTTCGTTGCAGAGAAGACAATGTCAAACTATGAAGATACCGCTACAAAAACTGCAGATTTTTGGAAACGTACGAAAAGTGCTTGTTCATACACGACACGCTCATCATGTTTCTCACCTTCGAAATGGCGACTACACCCTCTCTAATGAGCTTTCTACGACGATAGCGACGATCACCATCCTTCCACCGGCTTGCCAAGTTGCAAAAGGCCGTTGTGCATGGACCAGCAGATATAGATGGGACAAGCTCAGCACGTGATCATTGGCGGTGTACAACATCCCAACTTGACAAGGGATAGAAGCTTCGATCGAGGAGGATTTCACGCAGTCGAGACATGGTTCCGCAACAAATTCAATGCAAGCCGCCTCGACTGGGCGTGATGATTGCGAAGTATGTACAAGAAGGTCACATCTCCCTGTCTCTCCCACCCCTTCCCGCCGTCATCTTTTCTTCTTCTCATCTATACCTTGACACCATAGGTCTTAGCCAACTGCGTCACATACTGGTACGCAACACCACTCGTTGGCTCCGCCGAGTACAAGTACGTACCCCACCAGGGTCCCGCTGCCCACCAAGCTGCTCCTTTCCACACATCCGCATTCGATCTCATGTAGTTCAAGCCATCCGTGATCGCCTCCTCGCACAGACTGTTGATACCGCCCGCAAACTCGCCGAGGAACCCAACCTTGTTGTTTGCGCGGAGCCAGGCGGTGGCGCTCTTGAGCGTGTCAGACAGGGCAGTCGCGTTGTTGCAGGTGGCCGAGGTGCCGCTGAAGTCGGAGTCGAGATACTGGTGCATCTGGTAGATGAGCTTGTTGGAGGGGTCGGTCAGCGCGCCCATGGTCGCCCCGTTGTTGCCGGCGGAGTTGTCGAGCGTCCAGGACCAGGCGCCCGTGTACGCGTTGCCCTCGGGCGTGATGTACTGCGAGGTGGCGCCGGCGGCGCGGATGCCGTTGATGGCGGCTTGGTTGAGGTTCACGACGAGGGATTGGTCCATGTCATGGTACTCGTTGTTGGTGTCGAAGACGACCTTGCTGTTGCTGGCGTATAGCTTGGCAACGTTCTTCCACCAGGTTCCGAAGCCCGAGGTGTCGGTGATGATGGCGTTGTTGAAGCGGCCGTAATTGTGGGGGGTGATGATGGCGTAGGCGCCCTTTTGGGTGATGTAGTTGACGGTCTGGGTGAGGTTGCCGCTGTAAGCGGAGTCGAGGGCGCCGGTGAGGCCAGAGGGGGTGAGACGCTCCATGAGTAAGTTGATGCGGAAGATGTTCATGCCGGCGCTGATCCAGGTGTCGATGGTGGAGAGATCGTACCAGGTGTAGTCGGTACCATAGACGCCAGGAATGTTGGTGTTGCCGAACTCCGCACCAGATTCGTTGATACCGAAGAACTCGAAGGCACCGGAAGAGGAAGCAGCAGGAGCCTCAGCTGTAGCTGTGCCTCGCTTTTGAGGAATGGTCGCCGCCGAAGCAGCTGTGGCAGCAGCCACGGCCAAAGTGAAGAAATGCATGTTTTCTGAATGAGAGAGGCAAGACAAGTGTCTCAATAAGATAATGTATAGTATATATAAGAATCGAAAGTGTCGGCACTCAAGCCAGTGGAGCCAAAAGAGGTTGCTGAAGGAAGAAAGAAACCTTGGCAAGAAATCTGCTCCATTATGTACTTACAGTACTGA
The DNA here is from genome assembly GCA_010094025.1 of Viridothelium virens. Classification (NCBI taxonomy): domain Eukaryota; kingdom Fungi; phylum Ascomycota; class Dothideomycetes; order Trypetheliales; family Trypetheliaceae; genus Viridothelium; species Viridothelium virens. The sequence continues at coordinate 78,466 of ML991858.1, read as the reverse complement.
TGCCAATCTGGACTGACGGCTGATTCCGCTACCGACGAAATGAAGGATGAATACTAGAGAGCAGCTTTAGGAGAAACGCTTGCTTAGACCTCTTGTCCTTGGCATTCTATTGTTTCCATCAATCATTGAGGACCAAATTAATATATTTTCGGCCGCGGGATCCCGGAATTGAAGGGGATGAAACAGGCTATTCTACAAGGAGCAACTAGCGCTGGAAATCCAACGACAGGACCCCTCCTCTTAGCATGCAAAAGTGATACAGCAGAATATGCTGCATTGAATCGAAGGCTAAGAGATGCGAAGAGCAACGGACAGCGAAGTGACAGGGTGTGGAATTGGAAAGTTGATGCCATCAAAGCCAATAGTAGGAGGTGTGTGAAAAGTAGAAAGTGGAGTTGAGACGGATGGCAACCGAAGCGGCACTCTAGAGTAGCGGTAGATCATCGCCGCCAACCGACCCTGCATTTAGGCGTTTTCATCTGTTAAATCCAGGGCCTGGGAAAATTCAATCGCCTGAATGGCCAAATACAACATTAGCATGCTCACTGTTGACGCAGCTGCTGACAACGGCGGTACACTTGCAGAGACTGACTTTTCTATAACCGGCAGTTCCTGTGTGTCGTCTTTGTGGGGTGCATTAGCGCACGATTTGATTAGAGGAGACATGAATTTAATTATTACATATGTTACTCTACAGAGTCGTACTGTAGTCAGTTGACTGTAAGACATCTGCCTAAAAGGAGCCACGGTTCACCTTCCCATGCACTTGTCTATCCATTCGTGTGCTGTCGTTGTATCCAAAACATTCCAAACATACCATTATTATGATAATCTTCAGGGTCCAAGCATAGTTCTAACGATGCAAGCATCGCCATTATCGGGACAGATGTTCGTCCGGTTCAGCTGCTTGTCCTCTGGGCCGGTTGGACCGCCAGTATATTTGTACGCAAGGCCTAGGAGACTCTTTTGGCGAGGATCGCTATTTGGATATTGGTCATCACCCCATTGTCCGGTGAAGTTGAGCCAGTTGACCGGCGTGCTGTCGTCGTATGCGGAGAACTCTTGAGTGTTTGCATTGTAAGAGTAGTAATAGGCACTCAGTAGCGGATCCCAGATCGCGCCAAAGTCGGTGTAATCCTCGACGAATCCCTCGGGTAGATTGAGATCTGGGATGGTGTGATCATGCGTGCCGCCAATCGCGTAGTTAGCGTGCGTCCCGTTGGCGACAAGGTTTATCGGTCGACCGTTGGTCTTGTTCAGAGCCTCATATGTGAAGGCCTCGCCATTGCTGTGCTGACTGTACCACACGGCTGAGGGGGTCCCGTTTTCGAAGCGCACCATATTATGCTCCCTGTTGCATGTCTTAGCTCTCGCCAGTTACTCTAACCACATGGGTTCGCCACTTACCAGTCGCCAACATGATCACCTAGAATCTGTCCAACGTACTCGCCGCCATAGTTGAAAGCGTAGAAGTAAAAGTAGAATGCATCTACGAGTCCATTGCCATGATCGTTTACGACGATTGTAGCAGAAGTGACACCGTCGGTCTTGTTATTGGTAGGAGCAACACCGATGAGCCAAGCCGGGTTTGTCTCAATGTTGTCGTTAGATGTGAGGTAAACATTGGTACCGTTCGCCGGGGGCAGGTTGTTGAGCTGATCCAGATTGTCAAGCGTCAAGGGTGATGGAACCCCCTGAACAGCAGTGAAGTTGACTTCCGGGGTAGTATTATTTAGCTGATTTTGGAGATCAGACGGAAAGTAGACTTCTCCCGAATAAAGATAGTTGATAGGTGCATATTCGGTGACAAAAGAGGGTACACCAGATGGAGCTTGGCTGATGACGTTGGTTGCCGCACCCAAGAGGGAGATGACGGAAAGAGAAGAGAACGACCGCATACTCGCCGGGCTTGCTGAATAGAGAGCGAGAGCTGTAAGATCACCCTAGCTGTCCTACTTTCAGACGCGATGGCGATTCCAGACTGGTCTGGACATCATATCATCTTATATATCTACAGTGTCTCGTCACGCCAATGTGACCCGGGGCAAGGACGTGACGATCATTGTACAGCTTCGGCTTGCAATAAAAGCTGACGGAACGTTGCGTGCCCCGCGCAAACCTTGCCTTTGCAGGTGAGCTCCAAGCAGGCTGAGAGATGGTAGATAGGGCTCGAACCAGGCCCACGGTGTTGCCGAGGGAGACATGATTTGCTGCTTGCAAGGCCGAGGGTAGAGCAGACGAAAAAGAAGCTACCGCAGCTGCATCTTCTAAGCAGGCGGCCCGATGCTGGCGCTCGAATGAGAATGGATTTTATGCAGGAACTGTAAGTATGCCTTCAAGTGCGTCCGAGCGCATCAGCAGGGACTTGCGAGCGGTAAAAGCTCGTGCATGAGTAGCTGGGGCACAAAGTTGGGAGGGGTGGAGCGGGTGGCAAACGTGCATTCGACGCCAAGATTGACTGGATGGCGGCCGTGGAGGGCAGGGCCTGGTCCTGTTTTTGGAGGCATGACCGACACCATCTGGTATCAAATAGCTTCCCACCCAGTCTCCTGCCTCTTACGTCTGCCATCAGTTGGTGTGAGGCGACCTGTCGTGCGCCTTAAGCGTGCCCGTCTCCCTCGATGAGCCTGGCGGGCGCTGGATAACGCGACTCTCGTCGACTTCCTGCTCGTCGTTTGCCTCGCAGGATTCGCCACTGAATACGGAGGTATGTGGGTACGGGACTGGAAAGAAAATAGGATGGAAGTCAATAAGGCTCTTCTTAGTGAGTCTGGCACTACGCAAAGCATCTGGTACTTTGACCCAGACGCGCCAGGGTGCTAGCTTGATTTGGCTGGGCGGCAGAATTCTCACCGCTTCCAATCCCGTTCCAACGAAACACCTCACGTCATTCAGTGATGATGATACGGTGAGATGTATAGCTAGCCAGGTGGGTTGACGACGGTGAATTTTCGCCGCCGAAACGAGGAGAAATCTTGTAAACACCATGCGTCTCTCCTAACTTTTGAAATACTGACTCTTCGTGTACTATACTCCTTATTAGCATCACGTCTGGTGAGGCTGACAAGATACTTTCGTCGATTGGATGCCTTTACGCCTTGTCAATCTAGCGCGTCCGGATTTACGCCACGGAAGCGTGTCAGATGGCTAGTCAAGCTTCGGGAACTGTATATTTCCTCCGCCAAGCTTTTCTCAGCAGTGACTGATGCGAAATAGCTACTGCATCTGCCTGAAGAGCTTTTATCAAGCATTTTCCAATACCTTTCTCGGCAAGACCTTTGCCAGACAAGTCTTGTGTCCAAACGATTATATATCCATTCATCTCCACGAATATGGAAATCTGTGGAGCTTGTCGACTGTAGAACGCCTCACGATCGCGCCACAGTTTACACAGAAGGCGACGATCCCGAGAATGAGACACTCATAGACGAACATGATGACACTCCAATACTAAGAAAGTTGCTCATCTTCGCAAAGTCAGTAGTACACATTCAAATCCTCTGATCCGACTGATAGATTGTCAGGCACCCACATATTGCAAAGCATGTCGTCGAACTCACGCACCGCTGCCACCTTCCTTCACCGGATAGCTTCCAAGAACTCCCAAAGATGCCTTTCAAGAGTCCAACTATATCTTCCGATATCCGACTTGCTTGTCTTTTGAAACATGCAATTCGGAACTTAGTCAACGTACAGACCCTGAGGATTCTATACGGGCATTGGCTTCTCACGGTTGAGCTAATAACTGGATTCTTCGATCGGTATAGACCTCGTAATATCTCTATCAGAAGGCTATGGCTCGAAAATTGCTCCATAGAGGGCATATTCCAACATGAGCAAGATCAGTGCGATTTCGACGGACTGGAAGTCGTCCGCTTTAGGCGTATGCGACTTGCCCCTACGCCCATCTACGCTACCACAAGAAAAGTACTCATGCGTGGAGGTATAGAGCAGGCCATGCATGATGGAAAAGGAGGTTTGTACTATACGACCTTGCATGATGAATATGATATCTCAATGTTCAACAAACCCTTGGAAGTTCCGGATCGTCGGGATCTTCTGGATCCTGGATTAGATGAGGGAGGCTACTACATCAGGCCTGGCACAATCTTCGACGTTTCTAAAGCTTTCGATACGCGCATCTATGACAGTCTTCCAGGGATCAGTGAGCTCGTAAGTAGCGAGGATGGTTACAATTATATCGCAAGCCACCAGGAAGTGTTACCCGAGGCACACCCTTCTGGGATGGGGGCACACCTTGTTTGGATGGACAATGCACAGAATTACAGACAAATGGTACGTCTTCGAGCTGCGAAAAATGCCCCAGCAAAGTTTGCGGCTAGTCTTCTGGCTGGATCAATGGCCACGTTGACAAGCTTGAACCTCGACTGGGTCTTTCTAGTCTCCCATCCATATAAGAAATATGCTCGTCAGGGTCATTTATTTATGCCTCTTCTAGAGAATATATCAAGGCTTAGATTCCCAAATCTACGCGCGTTTCAGCTTCGTAACGCAGTCACGCGAGGCGTACTGGTCCACGATTTAGTACCATTGTTCGGAACCTTGGGTCTATCATTCCTGGCCTTCATGGAAGCACACCGGAACCTGAAGTGTCTCGGCTGGCCCATGGCTCAATTCTTCACCCAGTACGAAGAGACACTCGACACACGGAATCGCATCGACCAAATAATCGACAGTCTCTCAACTTCCATTATCGACCTGCGTATCGATGCCCGTTACAATGACCAGGGCGAACCCCACTCCCAGGTTGACGAACGGATCATGTCCTTTGCCGAACGCAAGCGTCGCCGCCTCTTCATCACCCACTTCGCCTCCCGCATGCGCTCTGTCGCCCACGTCAAAATCGAAGGTTGCATCCCGCGGGACGAACGCCGTGAAACGCTGCGTGCGCTGCGTCACTGTCCCTTACAGCGTATCGTCTCCATTGGCGTCTCCTCTCCACTCGGCAACACTTGGGGCGAGAATGGTAACGATATCGGTCACCTGGAGGACGGTCACTTCCTCACTGCGTCCGAATTTCTCGAGGCGGAAGACATCGACACCGTTGTGCGCTATGCGTCAAGCCCGCTACAGCCACCGCAGGAGCCTTATGTTCCCACGTTTGGACCCGGTCCGCAACCGCCAATGCTTCATATGATTGCATCGCTCCATGCGGCGACGGTGACAGAGCTCAAGTTCTGCGGATACCAGGGGTCGCCAATCCTAGGCTCGCCGACGGCGATCACAGACTCTTTCCTCTATCCTTTGCGCCATTTCCATGCGCTTCGCCAGCTTGTACTGTCGATGTGGATCCTGACCTTCTTTGAGGATGACTGGCGGGATCGCGAGATTATCGACTATTGGCTCAATGCTCGAGATTCATCTTCGACTGCGCTGGTGCCATTGTCTGGGGATGAGAAAGAAGATGGAGCCTGGGCGGCACAGCTACGGAGCAAGTATGCGCCAGACATGCTCGCGAGGCAGGTGAGAGATATGGTGGCCAAGCATCTGAGCTCTGCGGCTAAGGGAAGAAAGGGTGGGGTGAGAGTACGAGCCAGCTTTAGCCTAGGGTCAGAACCAGCGACAAGTAACATTTTCGATATTGACGTGAGGATCGGCATTAACGATGAGATTCTGAGGTTCAAGGGGCCTAGGGAGGAGTTGGAGCCCGAAAGGAGGAAAGAGAAGTTGGAGCAGAGGAGGTGGTTCTAGAGAGGCGAACCCACCGTTGGTGGAATTCTCGACTTCTGTCGTCTGCCCATGAAGTAGGGATCCCTGACGCTGATAAACTTGTTACGTAGACATCCGTAGCACTTCGCGAAGCTAGCTTAGGCACTCCTGAAACTTTAACCTACCCTGAAGAAGAAAGTACCCAATGGTTACGTGATTCCGAAGCTGACTTACATAAGCTACCTACCTCACGGGGCTGGGGGATTCCTCAACTGGTAATTAATACAATGTCATTCCGACTTTACTGTTATGACCTTGTTGGTTGATGTTAGCACCGCCTTAACCTGGGCCAACCTGGTCACAACAGTAAGGTTGAACAAACATTGTATTGATTACCAGTTGAGGAACCCCCCAGCCCCGTGAGGTATCGGAGTAGAGTTAATTATTGAAATCGATCTAGATTCCATCGTTGTTAGCTATACGTGTATATCAAATCAATACTTTGACCTTTAGAGCAAAACAAACATGATATAAGCGCCAATTCCGATGAGTTTAGAAGTGTGTAGAAGGAGATTTGACGTACCTAAGTGGCGTCAAGATTCTATGGCCATCTTGTAAAGTGGCAGGTACGCCTATCGTGACTGCCACCTGGCTCAGGGAATGAGTTGCATGCAGGTACACTGGGTTAGCCCACTTCGGAAAATGCTATATTGAAGGCATTTACTGTACATATATGACTTTCAATTATGCTGGTTTACATGACCAGTGACACTTTCCACTCAAGTTCATCCCGGGTATCCAAGTGAAACTTATTCCCTGAACCTATCGACTGCCAGCCTGGCGCTCCTAGGCAACCGCCCTTCTCCCATCTCAATCTCATTTCCTTAGATCCTGCGCCATCTGGAGCCTAACTTATGAGATAATTCAAAAGGATTAGTGATAGCTGACGCACAGAGAGGCGAGGGCGAGGGCGTCGATTGGGGGCAAGATTAACTTGATAGTACAAGTGATGCTCTTTGGTTGTGTCGCTGAGGGATGGAGTATACCGCTCTCTTTTGATGATCCCTTTCGAAATCTTGTGTTATCCTATCGTGCTGTTCGAAGTCAAGTTTTTCAGCATTTCATAGATATAGCTTATCGCATAGAACTCAGAAAAGTTCAGAAGCATATTTGCGAAAGCAGAGGGCAGAGGCCCTTGATACACTCAATTAGTCTTCCCCACTTATCACTCGATGTAGACGCGTAGAGGTTGTACATGGAGCACGTTCTGAGGTTTCTGAGGTTTTGCAGATGCTGCAGGTTGTGTGGTCGACAAGGTCCTTTTATGGACTTCTAGAAATGCTCCCTACACGTAACTTCCTGTACAGCTATTGGTAGTGTGCTGGTTACTTAAAGTGTCGTTGAGATTAAAGACCGTGGTTATAGACTTAGAATGTCGTTGACGATAATCGGGCAAATTGTTTTTAATCAGTTGTGGCTTACGACTAGAGGTAAGCGAACCCAAAGCATCCTAAATAGTCGCATTCAAACGCCATCTCTGCTACGAAGAGCATTACTATATTTGATTCACAGGGCCAGTGGCTATCAGCCATCTAGTGCTGGTATTCAGCGGTGGTTAGTAGCCCGCAAAGCAGTTAGGTACTGAGAGTAGTGTAGTAAATTACATCTGAGAATAGATATTTGTTTACATATACACTAACGAATCGCTAATTGCCTTTATCCGCCACTACTCCCGAAGTGTCTTGCATGTCGATACCAGTGCCCGATCAGCGTCACAGCAGCCGAAGTTATCACCCGAAACTCTCCAACATGTACATCGTTCGAATGGCCTGTCGTGGGTATTCGCTCTTCCACTGACCTTCTTGCTGGAGATCGCGAAATCAGGACCAATTCAGGAAGCGTCCACTTCATACGCCAGGACACCGACGCTGGGCGCCCCGTAATGGTCGGTGATCGGCTCCTCGCTATCGTCCATGTGAACGCATTCGTGAATGTATTCGCTCACCTCGATATCAACATAGTACAGAAACTCAAAGATGTCGCATTCTTGGTCGGTGTCCCATTCCGGATCGCCATACTGCACCTCTGTGAACCTGCAACCGTTGCCATCGAACTGGTGTCGAAATCCTGCCGATTTTTCCACTGCAGCGCAGTCGTGCGAACGTCTACGAATGCGAAAAGCAATAAACCACAATTTCTCCACCCAATTATCCTGGTTGGTCGCTGCTCTAATAGCGCATCCAAGCGTACCATGGTTCGTCCATGTTTCATTATTTTGAAGAAGCTCATGATACCATTCTGGATCGTAGTCGAGGGCAATGTGTCCGACATAGTAGCCATTAACGGGATCGAAGATAGGTACAGTAACCCACAAGGCTTCCCACTCGACGGTGCTGGCGTCCGATGGCTGGAGGCAGAACAGATCACATCTGGGATATGTCGTACATCGCCACCACTCGCCGTTGGCTGCGAAGGATCCGACAGCTGGGACCTTGGGGAGATCTTAAAGTTTTTCATAATCCACGTCAACAGGCTGCTCCATCTTCGCTCTCCACTGCAAAACCTGAAAATGTCTCTCTGCCGCTTCTCTCGACTCCTGGGACGCCGCCCATAACCCACTGTCAATCAAATATGTGGAGCGATTTCCGTCGGTCCATGACGGCTTTTGGGGGTCTAAAACGTTGCGTCGAGGTGCAGCGAGGCTACAATGGCGGCGCTGTTCATGGAGCAGTGCATAGTGGCGCATAGTAAGCAATTCAGCGGAGTTGTCACTGTTGAAGATGGTAAAAAAGTGTGCACCCGGTCGTTCGGGCCGAATCGAAAGAGCCCAAATTTCATCCCTCAACTTTTTCGGCAATCTAGGGAAGGGATGGAAAGTTCTGGACGTCATTCTAGTGTCAGTCGAGGATGATAGGGGCTCAAGGAGAGCTCCAGAGATGCAGTATGGGTTGTTGAGAGATGAAGAATGATTGATATAGTCGTTTCATAGTATTTGAATGAGAAACCAGAAGATGCCTTTACATGTGCTTTATAGTGCTAGTTTCCCTGGTGTGAGTCAGGCAAAAACCTTATTAGTGATGCGTGCGACTTGATGAATAAGCTCCTTCTCCTGAAATTTGGCTTCCGCCTAACCAACTGAATGGTAAACCAAATATTGGAGACACATATAGATAGCTGCTCTACCTAGGTACAACTATAAGTTAGACCCCAGGCAAGGATACCGAGGGACAGTCGACAGAAAGAGGCTTCGCGACGAATGGGCGAGTCGGGTGTACCGAGGGCGACTTCGAATCTGAAGATTGATATTAGTCAGTGATGCGTAGTTTTGAGCGGGGCGGTGATTGAGGTTCAGGGGTCCTCTAATAATACTTCGTGAGTTCCACCCTTCTGGCAGTGTGTATAGTGGGGTGGGTTGAAGAAGACGTTTGCAAGCAGTCGAAGGCTCATGACAGTAGGCCCAGGCTATCGACAGATCCACAATACCAGGGCGTGCAGGTGATGGGCTTTTCGAACCTGATACTTGTCAATGAAACGACGGCGACGGGAAAGATATTGACCCAAGCGGAGGTAGATATCCCGGTGCAGTATGAGAGCTCTTAGTACAGCAATGCTATGGACCAGAGTCGATGGGTTAGTCGAATTATATTTGACGTGGGATACGATGAATAAGACATGAGACTAGGAGCAATTCCAAGCTCGTGCCGATACGAAATGACTCAAAGCAAAACTTGATATCGTTTAAACAATACGCTTCTAGAGCTAAGGGAGGAAGGTTTCTAGTGAAATACTCCATGCAGATTTGGTCGTCGATCTCCTTCACCATTGAAGCTGTCTGTAAATTTTGTGAATCCGCTTCTTAAAATGGCCTCATCCATCACCTTTCCCCTAATTCAGGGTAAGCTGCAAGCTCTGGCCTTTCTCGTCTGCTGTAATTTGTTCCCAGATACAAGTATCGTTAGACTCGCCGAAACAACAGCACAGTCTGTTTCGACATTCACGGAAAAGCAATAAGGGACATTGAAGAGAACTCTAGAACTGATAGGTGATCTGAAATTAACGTTCCTTAAGCCGACCTATTGCCTCTTCAGCAAGATGAAGTCCTGGAAACGGTCTTATCTTGCAGTCAAAGTAAGGGTCAGATAAGGCCTCGGGTAGAAGATATGTTTCAGGATCAAAGGCTAAGTCTAACCGCGTGCCGAACTGAAGATTGAACACGAGCCTTGTAGTATATCCTTGAACGAAATCCTTGCTAGAAAGTAGCTTTGAATAGTCGAATATGTCATGGTCGTATGCCACGAGGGAATCGGCCACGACTTCCATCAGAATGGTATAAATATGCGAGCCAGGAGGTATAGTTTCGATCATCGGAATTAGAACCTCGGGAGATAGACTGTCTTGATAATTTGTATCGAGGACCCGCTTTTGCAGACTGTATCCATACAATATATGGCAAACCTCCCTGGTAGCGAGATTTTCAAGAATATTGATCCCAGTTTTATCTGCCAGTATCCACAAATCGAGAAAGTCTTCAAGGTCCTGGGCAAGAGCCTCAACGTGGCAGTATGCAGTTTTATGACTCTTCTCATGGCGGACATCACCGTAGTAGATCCAGTATCTGAACAGCGTCCATGCGGCAACGCTGTCCTCAGGAAGAGAAATCGGATCTTGGGACGTAGCTTCGGCAAAATCACCGGTCAGAAGGACTTTGAAGTAATGAGAAAGTTTAATCAAGACAGCTGCGGGCATGCAGAATAGCTCTTTGTCAGGTCCGATCTCGAATGTGCGTAAATCTTTCTCTAAAATCCTAGAAGCGATTAGCACGCTGCACTCGAGAAGCGTGATATCTCGGAAGAGGAATTCGCTGATTCCTATGTCTCCGACAGCCAGTTCCATATCTATAATCGAGAGTCGACGAATTTCACTTACTCGTGGAATGCCTCCGGGTTTCCTCGCGCACGTGTTAGTAAATTGGGGTGCTTAGAGGAGAAAGCGTCTTCCTCCTCACTCCTCATTTTACCTACTGAGTTAGAATGTTGAAACGTCAGAGGTGACTTCTTGAAGTAGTGACAAAGTTAGGATTTAAGCACGGCATAAAAAGAACCCATTAAATCCTACCAGGTCCGCAATACTATCTGTGTGGTTTCTAGTCTGTCGCATCCAAGGAAGCAGGGTTATCAATTATGTGGGAAGGGACAAAAGTTATCGCATACAAGCGTGTCCTTGCTGAACTCAGGAGCGCTGCAATCGGTATTTGTTTGATCGAACGTGGACGGTAGCTTGAGATATTACCGCAAGCGCTCGAATCTAGGAAGAGAAAGAGATATGAACAGTACACACCTTTTTTTGGGAAGCCATAATCAGTTGAAACCCCTACCTCTAACGGACCGCTAAGATACTTGGTTAGACTCAGTCCGAATTTATGTTTCCATAGAGCTTATTCACGAACCTCGCAAATAAACATCTTTAGGAAAGTGGCCTTGCCTATCCAGACCTTGCAAGGCCGGTATGGCTGGACCAGAACCCCAGAAGCCGCGGAGTGAATATCTTGGAGGGAGTTTGATCTCCACTGAAAGACTTGGGCAACTCTAGCCGAGGTTACCTAGTTCACGCTAGAGGCAAACATAAACCTCTGCCTGATACTCAGCATATTCCTTCCTCCATGTACGCAAATGTCAGTCCATGATGCCTGATGAGCTCCATACTACCGATAGGGAGAGAGCCAAAGGTGACTCTGAAGAGGTGCTAGCTCAAGCTGGTGTCGAATCGGATGAGGACGATCATTCAGGTGAAGAAGGTCCTGGGGACCACCAAGATGGAGGGGCTGCGGCAACAGGATCGAGTAAAAAGAAAAAGATGTCCAAGAAGAAGAAGCTCAAGGAAGCTCTGACAGGTCGCAAAGACCCTGAGGGTTCTGGGAAAGCTGATACAAAACCTCAACTTAGCCAAGAGCAGCTCAACCAACTTGCCCAAATTAATCCCAGTTTGAAGGATGAGCTCGAACGCAAAAGTCCGTCTGAAATTCAAGACTTCATAAAAAAGCTCTCGCTTGGAGATATGGTGACTGGAGCGGTACATATTCTTTCATTCTGCTCCACATTTTCATCCGGAGTGTAGGCTTGCTAAGACTGACTTCTGCGACGCCAGGGTGCCGCTGCTCCGCATCAAAAAGATTTAGCTCAATACAAATTCTGGAAGACTCAGCCTGTTCCAAAATTTGATGATCAGCCGTCAGAAGAAGGCGAAATCCAAGCTGTCGATCCCGAGAGAGTGCCCAAAGAACCCGCTCCGCTACCTGCTGGCTTCGAGTGGGTTACCATGGATTTGACTGACCCTCAGCAAGTAGGTCTACGGTCATTTGCTGTCACAAAAGCACAATAAAGCTGATACGCTTTAGCATGACGAAGTCTATGACCTTCTTTCTAACCACTACGTTGAGGACCATGAATCAATGTTTCGCTTCAAGTACTCCTCCTCGTTCCTGAAATGGTAAGGTTTTCACCAAATTCGATGAGATGATGTACTAATAAACGAAGGGCGCTTATGGCACCTGGCTGGCGAAAAGAATGGCACGTAGGCGTTCGTGCTTCACAATCACAAAAACTTGTGGCGTTCATATCAGGAATCCCGGTCAATATGCGTGTCCGCCAGAGAACAATCAGCTGCACAGAAATAAACTTCATGTGTAACCACAAGAAAGTCCGCCAGAAGCGTCTGGCTCCTGTCCTCATCAAGGAAATCACGCGACGTACCCATCTCTCCGGTATATACCAAGCAGTTTACACGGCGGGTACCCTCATTCCTACTCCTGTGGCAACGTGCCGTTACTTTCACCGCAGTCTTGACTGGCAGAAACTGTACGACGTAGAGTTCTCTCCATTGCCTCCCGGCAGTACTCCGTTGCGTCAAATTGCGAGATACAAGCTTCCGACGCAAACAGAGATTCAGGGCCTACGACCAATGGAGACTAAAGACGTTGAAGCCATTCTTGATCTGCTCAAAAGATACCTTGCGCGAACAGAGCTGGCACCATTGTTCACCAAAGAAGAAGTACAACATTGGCTAATAGATCATGCAGATCCCAGCGCACCCGAGCGGGTTGTTTGGGCCTATGTTTCTGAGGATCCAGAGACTCACAAAATAACCGATTTCTTTTCTTTCTACATCCTAGAGTCGACGATCATTAATGCCAAAAAATACGATACCATCAAGGCTGCATATCTATTTTACTATGCCTCCGAGGCCGCATTCGGAAACGATAAGGCTGCATACAAGGCCCGACTGAATGCATTGATGAAGGATGCCTTGATTCTTGCAAAGGAGGTAACTCGACTCTCTTCGTCCCTCTAAGTTAATACCTAACGTGCTGCAGGCCAAATTCGATGTTTTCAACGCACTCACCCATCTCGATAACCCACTATTTCTTGAGGACCAGAAATTTGGCCCGGGTGATGGACTGCTCCACTATTATCTCTACAATTATCGCACAGCACCTGTCACGGGAGGGCTGAACAAAGCAAATCAGGTGGACGAGAAGCAAGCTGGAGGCATTGGATTGGTGATGCTCTGAATAAGGGTCCAATCGCCCTTCTTACGCGGCGTTCAGAAAGACGGAGATGACGAGACATGATTTACCTACATAGCCGTATGCCAGAAGATATTACGATCCCAGTAAAGTACCTATATATCTCTCCTTCACGGTAGAATACTCCCCTTTGTCCTTGACAGTTGCTCTGAGAGCACGTGACCTCGTTCCCATTTCGCAAACTCCGACCTCCGATCAATTTTTTGATCTTCGCGTCGACGATCTTCAGGTTTCTCGTCCCAACCCATTTCCTCTTCAGCTCCTGCTACGTTCCGTCAATGAGGGTCAATGCCGTGGGTAGAGCTGGGACCCGAGCTCTTTGCTCACGTCTCGGTGTCTCACAATGCACGGCACCCTTAAGGGTGATACAACGGCGATACGCCTCGGCCGCTGTTCTACGACCCGCTACCATCACCCCTTCTGCAGATCCTTGGTCATGGAGAGCAAGACGGCATCAGTCCGGAGCCGCAGCTGCAGTGTGAGTACAGAGAAAAGACTCGGGCAGCCAGCGAAGCTAACTTTAACATCAGACTTGAGCAAGCTACTGAAGACCCCCAAACTCTGGCCCAAGAAACCATTATCCAGAACCTTGATCCTCAAGAGGCTGCACGCTTGTCTAAAGTTCGTAATATTGGTATTGCTGTATGTCATGATTCGGAACACATGTATGCGGGTGACTAAAATCGACAGGCGCATATTGACAGCGGCAAAACTACAGCTACAGAGCGTGTCCTTTTTTACACCGGGCGAATAAAGTCTATTCACGAAGTTCGAGGAAAGGATGCAATCGGTGCGAAAATGGACTCCATGGATTTGGAGAGAGAAAAGGGTATCACAATTCAGTCCGCAGCGACATTCTGCGACTGGCTCAAGACAGAGGATGGAAAGGAGCAGAGGTATCATATTAATTTGATCGATACCCCCGGCCATATAGACTTCACAATAGAGGTAGAGAGAGCATTGAGGGTTCTAGATGGAGCTGTCATGATACTTTGCGCTGTATCAGGAGTTCAATCGCAAACAATCACGGTGGATCGACAAATGCGGCGTTACAACGTCCCAAGGATATCTTTCATCAACAAGATGGATCGCATGGGCGCAAATCCATTCAAAGCCATTGAGCAGATCAACCAGAAACTTCGACTCCCAGCAGCTGCTATGCAGGTCCCCATCGGCACTGAGGACGAATTCAGAGGGGTCGTCGATCTGATTCGTATGAAGGCTATCTACAATGAAGGGCAAAAGGGAGAGATAATCGTGGAGAAGGATGAGATACCTGCGGAGGTTAAGAGCTTGGCTGAGGAAAGAAGAGCGAAGCTAATCGAAACACTGGCGGATGTTGACGAAGATATAGCCGAGATATTTCTGGACGAGCGGACACCGACACCAGAACAGATGAAAGCTGCTGTCAGAAGAGCAACAATCTCGCGTAAATTCTCGCCGGTTTTCATGGGATCTGCGCTTGCGGATACGTCTGTTCAGCCTATGCTAGATGCCGTTTGCGACTTTCTTCCAAATCCTTCCGAGGTTGAAAATCTTGCCTTGGACAGGTCACGGTCCGAGGTACCTGTCAAACTTGTTTCTTATCAATCACTGCCATTCGTTGGTCTGGCTTTCAAGCTCGAAGAAAGCAATTTCGGCCAATTGACATATATCCGAGTTTACCAGGGATCACTTAAAAAAGGAATGACGGTGTTTAATGCCCGGACCGACAAAAAGGTCAAGGTCCCAAGAATAGTGCGAATGCACTCAAATGAGATGGAAGAGGTTCCAGAGATTGGTGCCGGCGAGATCTGCGCTGTATTCGGCGTCGACTGCGCCTCAGGCGACACTTTCACTGATGGCTCTCTCGGCTACACTATGACATCTATGTTTGTCCCCGAACCCGTCATCTCCCTGTCTATCAAACCGAAGCAAAGCAAAGATGGTGCCAACTTCTCCAAAGCCATGAACCGTTTCCAGCGCGAAGACCCGACCTTCCGTGTCCATGTCGACCCTGAATCCCAAGAGACTATTATCTCAGGTATGGGCGAACTCCACCTGGATATCTACGTCGAGCGTATGCGCCGCGAATACAAGGTCGACTGTGAGACGGGTCAGCCTCAGGTCGCCTACCGCGAGACCCTCACGCAGAAGGTTCCCTTCGATCACCTTCTCAAGAAACAGACCGGCGGTGCTGGTGATTACGCGCGGGTCATCGGATATATGGAACCAACAGGTGCGCTAGCGGAGAACTCTTTCGAGAGTACGGTGACAGGAGGCAATATTCCCGAGAAGTACATATATGCGTGTGAAAAGGGATTCAACGAAGCGTGCGAAAAGGGACCGCTACTGGGACACAAAGTCTTGGGCTCGAGTATGGTGATGCAGGATGGAGCCATTCACTCGACCGATTCTTCTGAGAACGCGTTCAAGATCGCAACGATGCAAGCGGTGCGCAAGACGTTCAGCGCGAAGAACGGGCAGGTCCTGGAGCCAATGATGAAGACGACGGTCGTCGCCCCGAGTGAATTCCAGGGCAATGTGGTCGGCTTGTTGAATAAGCGCAACGCGGTGATAAATGATTCGGAAGTTGGTACCGAAGATTTTACAGTGTGGGCGGATACGCCGTTGAGTAACATGGTAAGTCTAATCACAGACGACAATGGATTTTGAGTCAACCTAGCTGATCTGCGGTATGAAAGTTTGGCATATCGAGTCATATCAGAGCTGCTACTCAAGGAAAGGGAGAATATGTATGCGAGCCTCATTCCCATCTTCCGATCCGCCGTGCTGACTACTTCACAGACAATGGAGTTCTCTCACTATTCCCCCGTTCTACCTCAGACGCAAAGGGAGTTAATGGCTAAGCATGAAAAGGAAATGGCGGAGAAACATAAGAAATAGCTCAACCCTCGCGCTGAGCACTGATGTTTTACTCGTCTCCAGGTTCTCTAACGATAGCTACAGACACCTAGACTTGAGGTTGTTAGATTTTCGGATTGCGATCATCGCTGGCTCGTACGCGAGCAGGTGACTCATGTATGCATAGGCGGCAGAAAAGCATTGAGGCGGTGCCTTGGATGTGAGAGTTCACTGTATTTTAGATTGATCAACGTGATACCATAGACGAACATATCCATGCTCTTGTACAAAAGATTCACGTCATAAAATGCATTTCAGGAGCATGACTGCAGGGTATCTAGAGAGCATAGCAGCAAACATGAACAACGCCAAACCATACAAGCAAAACGAACGTATCATCCCAAGCGAGATATGTTAAGCACCGCATGCTATGCCACTAGTAGTATCCTAACACCAACGCTCTATAGAACTTCCCTGAAACGCCTCAAGGATCTCCGCCTTTTAGAACTAATATCTCTGCTCTCAGGTGTGCCACCTCGTTCTTTAGCTTCTGCAACTCGCCCCTTAGATGCGGACACTCTGTACAATGACATGCATGCCCTGACTCCTCTTTTCGTGATTGTTCCCTTCGTGGGTGCTCCTTACGCGGTTGTGCGGTCTCAGGCCCAACTTTCGGATACTCATTTCCCGAAATGGGAAACTCCGGCTTTACGTAAAGCTCCGAACCACGCACCTCGATGGAAGGGAGCCATTCCCGCATCCGCCCCTGAAGTCGAATGCGCTCGAGTTCTCTGGACGCTATGTGCTCCTCTTCTCTTTTCAACTCTCGCTCAACATCCTCTCTCCTTTTCGCCTCCTTCTCCTTCTCCTCTCTCCTTTTCACTTCCTTCTCCTTCTCCCTCCTTTCCGCCTCTTTCGTCAACGCCTCCCGTCTTTCTACCTCCCTACCTTCCTCTCGCTCTCTCTCTCTTGCCCTCGCTTCCTCTCGCTCCCTCCTGCGCCGTGGACTCAGCACCTCCTTGACCTGGTTCCAGCCAGTCCTCCTTTCGGGCCCTTCTTTTCCATCATTTTTCTCTGCCCCTAGCTCCCCAGCATTTGACGGCGTCAGCCGCGGCTTCAGTCGATTTGCAATGCTTTGCCGTCGGGATGGAGGCGGATGGTGCTCGATGGCTTCCTGGTAAAAGAGCAAGGGGCCAGTGTCAACACGGTTAGAAGGACTGTACACGTTGCGGTAAGGATCGGCAGGCTTGAGAGCGCTGGGAGAAACGGTCGAAGAGGACGCAGGGGATATGCCGGAGAAGTCGGTGGGTACGGATGCGGTTTCGAATGGAGGAAACGGCTCGGTTGTAGAAGGATTGACAGACAGATCGCTTCGGAGGGCGGGATGCGAGGGGGGCTGGGGTGGACTTTTGGATCGAGATGGTGAGGGGAGACTATTTTTCGGGGAGATGGGAGGAGAAGCGGTCGCGGTCTGATTGAGTGCCGAACGTGGTGGTAGTGGAGGGCGACGGCGAGATCGGGAATGTTTGGCGGGACTGGAGGATTCCAGCCAGATGTCTTCGCTGGTGCCGTTACTTTGTCCGGACGTGCTGGAACTCTCGCTTTTGACTGCACTGGACGAATTTTCCAACTCGCTGCTGCCATTTTTAGAGTGTGACGTTTTCGAGTGTGACGTTCTGTTTTCTTCTCTATCTTTGTCATTACGGATGGATGGTTTTAGTGCAGGTTTCATGTATGGCGCGAATAAAGCAGTTCCGCTTCTGTTACTGCTGGAGCCACGGTTTCCAATTCGTTTGAGGTCCGCAAGTAGATTAGAATGCTCGAGAGATGCCCCATCGGATCGTGAATCGATGGAATTCGACGAGTCTAATGAGTTCGCGTCATCCATAAATGGGGAGCCCATGCGACGAAAGGACTTGTTCATTACTGTCGACGGTCGAATTGCATTGGACTGAGCACCTCTTTGAGCACTGTCTTCTTGAGAAGAAGTAACCGACTTAGCTCGCTCGGAAAGGTCATTTGGTGGCGACGATAACGACGGCTTTGTTGGAGGAGATGGCGGATCAGACTGGCGTCCTACAACTTCATTTTGCTCAAAGCTAACACTCTTTTTCCTGAGTATAGCGTTTGAATCTGCATTACCAGCTCCAGAATCGGGTGGGAGATTTTTCTTCACAGGTGAAAAAAGGTCCAAGTAGTCGATTGGCTGAGCCAATCCTCTATCTCCGACGGTTGGCGACCTGGCTCGTCGCTTGAAATTCGCTTCGCCTTCTTCTTGGTCGTAGCCGCCAGTCACTTGGTAGGCAGTCCCGGAATGCTTTCTTTTAGTACCGGTAGGACTAGCTCCAGGTGAACGAAGTTCAGCCCTGCTCTCGCGGCTCGTCTGATCATCTATCTCAGGACCAACATCCCTCGAATGTAAGAGGTCTGGTCCACCACCTGACTCCAGGATCGGCTTTGGTATGGCCCCTTGTACCCATTCAACATCAATGACAGGATTAGCTTGGGGGTCCATTTCCCGCTCAGTCAGCCATGTACCAACACTATCAAATAAGGCAACTTTGCCATCGACCCGCCCGACAGCGAGCAGGCTATCCGTAAGCATATTGCTGCTAGAAGCTGTATCTTTGCAAGCTTCTTGACGGGACCGTTTCTGATTTATGGCCTTGGGCCCATCGTGCGACAACTGGCTCTGTGTCCGGCGATCTGATTTCAGGGACAGGATCGATAGAGAAGTAGCCGGAGCTCTCATCTTCCAAGTGCGTAAAATTGTGGAACCGCCTCGGAAGTCGATTAAGCGACACTTAGCATCTGCACCTACAGTCACGGCACGTGCTTTATGACCCGGCATGAACGCTGCTGCCGTAACGCTCTCAGCCCGACTACCAAGGAGAACATCAATTGAGCCTTCTCCACGTGCCGTGTTGCCTTTCGTCTCTTGCCGCGTAATGACCCCATGCAATTTCTTCAAGTGTCCAATTTCTCCCATCCCACCACTCTTTGCAAGCTCTGCAGATGTTTTGATGGACCCGTCTCCAAATACCTTGGTCGCATCGTATGCCGCGACCGTACCATCCGAGAATCCTAGAAGAAATATGTTCGTTCGTTGAGGATGGAACGTAGCTATGGTCACTGCGCTAGTTGAAGCTATTGGATTTAGTAGCAGAGGTGATGTCCCATATGTGAGATTTTGAAGAAAAACGACCGGTGGAGTAGCAGACACAGAGACCAGTAAATGAGAACTCGGCGACACAGCTAGGACAGTCGGAGGAGAAGGATGGGCGCATCCAGGGTTGAGGAGGCGGGATTCATTGATAGAATAGCGTTGCACGGCATTTTGTAGTGATGTCGTGAAAAACAGGCATTTCGAATCTCTCGAGTACGTAAGAAGCCGAACTTCGTCCTGTATTGACACGTCAATACCTGCTCGTTGCTACGGCATAAGCATTACAACTTGCATCTGTACCCTTTAAATTGTACGTCTTCGATGAACCGCGCTCGTAATCGTGAAGGAGAACAACTTGGCTATCTGCAACGGCCAGTTTGCTTCCGCCATCTTCGATTGCCTTGGCACTGAGGATACCCCCAGATTTCGACTGAAAAATTGTTCGGAGGTCATTGGCATCCCAGGAGAGGATCCGATTCTCTGTTGTGATACTTAGGTAATAGTCCAGAGGGAATTCAAAGTTGTGATGTAGGGTGTTTTCAGTCTCCACTTCTCTCGACTGGCTCATTTGAAGTAAAGAAAGGAATGTCGATTGGAGTCCATGCGAGTCTTAAGGATGCTGAGATGGCGGGATGGATGTAAACAGTGAACTGGAAGTCATGATGTTTCCCGATTGGGACTGATCTATCACGTGAGCTCGCGCGGGGTACGCGCGTCTGCCTAGATTATGGACGCCACTTCGATTTCTACTCGGCTCCGCAAACCTCGATATTGCTACAGAACTCATTCGCCCTTGGAGATGTGGACTATCGAATGTGATGGCTCACATCTGGGAGGTAGGTTGAACGAAATGTTGACATTCTAGAAGCTGAGATGAATATTAGGGAAAAGGCTGTGGCTCCGGCCTGGCTCGCGAACTATCTTCGGGCGCACACAGAATAAGGAAGAGAAGAGTTAGTCAATTTCTCGGCTCGACAAGCAGTACCTCTGATCAGAAGGTTCAGACTCATTTGCCATCGAAAATAAATCTGTGTCTCGAAAACATCTCGTTATCCACGTCGGTCCCGTAAATCCAGGTGGTGGGGTAAGTAGCGTGGTGGTTTTGCTTACATTCCTCTTCGCTGAATACTCTTGTAGGCAAGAATTCATTCTAGAAGTACCATTACCTTTGAGGAGCTTTCCAAGATTGGGACTTGGCTTGACGGAGTGAAGTTTGCCAAGGAGACTCGGACTCTAGACAAGACCGAGCACGAGTTTCGTTTAGGAAGCTATGAATGCGTTTTCAAGTTAGTATCGGGTGGGTAAAACTTCGTATAGCAACAGCTAATGTTGTTCTGCAGAATCAAGTGGAACCCTGCAGTTCTCTCTTTCAACTTCCCAAGCAAGCAAATACGCGCAGACGACGATCCCATCGCTCCGCATCAATATCGCCTCGAGCCCCTCGATATCAAGACCGTGCACGAATACATTGTAGGAAAAACCACGCATGTCGTTGCGGCACGACGTAATACCACCAAAGGTCTTGAAGCTCTCATCAATGCTAAACCAATTGTGACGGAAGGCTTCATCGATGCCATAGCTACCGCAACCACTCCAATCCCAAATCCGGCAGACCCTTCAGATCCACTTCCATCATCTTTGGAGCAGGACTTTGATGCTAATTGGCCTGATGCAACACCATTCCTACCTCCTGCAGGTAATGAACCGATCCCACGACCACCAGGAGCGTTCAATCCAAGACCGGAGAGGGCGGATGTCTTCGGCGGACTCACCTTCGTTTTCTTGAGCTCCGATCAATTCGATGCTCTACAAGCTCCTATCACCGAAGGACATGGAAAAGCTTTGATCTATGAGCTTAACCTTGGTCAAACTACGGTAGACCAGATCGTTGACTATGTTACCAATGTTTCGGGCTACAAAGACATCAACGAGCTCCAGAATACGACCCAACAGAAGACTGGCGTGGTTGTGGTTCGACTACGGCCGAAGGGAGAGTGGTCTAACTGGATGACTAACCTACAACAGCGGGTGGATGTGAAATTGGGATTGAGGTCTGTCGAGCAAAATGAGTTCTTAGACGCTATCCTCCAAAATAATGCCAGTCCGCTAAGACGGCCACTTGAAGACGATGATCGAGCCGAGATTGAGACAGAACGAGGAACGACTAGCGAGAAAGTTGCAAAGCTCCCCTCAATGAAAGCATCCTCTTCGGGTATCGCTGAGCCAGAACAGGAGCAAGGTAGCACACTAGAGAACAGGTCAGCCGCAGCGTCACCGGAGCTGAAAGCGCCACCATCGTCAGCTTCTGAGCAGATTGAAGCTGAACAACCCCAGCAAGACACACGTCACCCCTCCAAACCGGCTCCATCTGCAACAACCCGACGTCGAGGGCGCCGTGGAATCATCACAAGCCGTTTTATAGGCTTCGATGACTTTGGAGAATCTCATCCTACCTCCAAGCCACCAATCACAGAAAATCGAGAACTTGCCCAATCTCCAACCCCAGCTCCAGCAAAGTCTACCAGATCCAAAGTTACGATTACGCCAGCGTCACCCTCTGAGCCCGCCGTAACCCAGAAACGGCCTCTATCACCATCACCAGACCCCGAAGCTGCGGTCGATGATCTCCTCCCAGGTGCCGCGGCCCTAAAACGTCGACGCCTTGAACGTGGTACACCTACTCCAGAGACGAGCGGGAAACGCAAAGCAAGCGATGAGATCAAGGAAGAGCCATCTTCATCCAAGAAGCCGAAGACGGAAGTCGAGGATGTTGACTACAATGCACTACTCCGTTCCAGACGAGAAGCTGAGGATGAGGCGGCTCAGCGAGATCAGGAAGCATTGAGAGAGGCGCTGGCGATTGATGGTTTGACTGTCGAGGACATGAAAGGATTGGTGAAAGTGGACACGATGGAAGTACCGATGCGATCACGGCCTTCTGAAGGAAACGGTGATGGGCAAGAGGGTAGGGGACCGGATAATGTGCGGTGGGACCAGCGTTGGAATGGAAGGAAAAATTTCAAGGGATTTAGGCGAAGAGGACAAGACGAGGAGGTACAGAAAAGGCGGCAGAAGGTATTTGTCCCGATGGAGGAAGTGAAAAGGAAGAGCTTTGGGCTAAGGGGAGAGAATTGGGGCAATACTCCAAGTGAGGGTCGAGCAGGGACGGAATCGCAGAGCCTGACGAGGAAGAGTCGAAGCCAGAGGCAGACCCAGGACGAAGATGAGGGAGACTCAAACAAGTACCGCCGACGTGAAGGCAGGAGCAAGAATTTGGGACAGGAAGCCGAGGTTGGCCAGCCATTCCAACAGTCTGAATCTGAAGAGGTAATTCGAGCGAGACAGACCGAGCAAGTTGACCAGAGAGCTGAGGAGCGGGCTGGAGAAAGAGGCAAGATCAGTACCCAACATGATGAGAGCATTCGGCATCCAACGCAGACATCGAGAGCGGAGACGCAGACGCAGAAGAGTAAGGGAAAGAGGCCGGCGCGAGAAGAGATAGAGCCCATGCCACAGCCCAAGAGACGGAGTAAGTTAGATAGTGGCCAGAAAGCAGCACGACAGGACGACGAGGGCGATGGGTTGAAGTTCAAGTTCAGGCGGAGGAGGCAGGATTAGTGGATATAGCGTTCTGATTCTGGGACGGAACACACAGCTACGCATTGATCCTCACTGTCGCTTTCACCAACCTCTTACATGCCATCACTTGACTCACTTCTTAGCTCTCTTTGAGGTGATGTCACATGCCACAGCTTCTCATCTTCTTTCCTACCTCACTCACTTCCTTGACTCTCTGCCTTCACCTTTGATCGCTTACTCCATTCATCATTTCAAGACCTCGGAGTGCCATCGCTACCATGACGGGCTCATCCATCGCTGAGGGTTCTGACCCCTCCCCAAAGGGCTCTGTTATCGAGGGCATCAGTAGTAGCATCAACGCTATCAATGACCGCAACACAGCAGGGCTCAAAAAGCGTGCTGCGAACAGCGACTCTGAAATTCCAATGCCGAAGAGAAAGGCTGCAAAGAGCAAGGCCAAGGGCACTTTGGCCTTCTCAGTACCAATCTCAGCCGATGAGCCCTTGGAGAATACTGGAGACTCTGATGGGGAAGAGGACGAATACACCGACTACGAAGACGAAGACGAAGACCGCGACTTCAAAGATCTCATCAAGAAGGTCCGCCGAGAATATAAGCGCATGACCAACGAGGACAGTGCAGAAGTTCGCACGACAAAAGCACAAGAGAATGTGATGGTTACGGAGGTGGTGAAACTAGCTAAAGCGTCAATCATGTTGCTTGTTGAAAAACACGATCCAGAAGATGTGATCAAGCTTGGAGATCTTGAGAAGATTAAATACTTCGAACTCGTCTGCAGTCCTGGCGAGGGGGCTTCCGCTGATGAACACATCGCAATCGTGCGCAAGAACAGTTACGTCGCTGTAAGTAGGCTCACCTTCCTCCGCATCAAGCGTTATCGACAGCCATGTTGATTTTCCCACAGTTCGGTAAATTTAGTTACGTTACCAAAAACTGGAGCAGCGATGGAATACAATGGGAGCCGCTTGTAATATTCACCATTACCAAGACCGGCGAGTGGCATCTCTGTAATGTGATTAGACAAGGCTGGCAGCATGAAAAGTACGGTGGAGTCTGGGGTGCTCCTGAGCGTGATAGAGTAAAGCCCGACATGGGTAAATCCACTCTGAAAGGACGCAACGCCATCCCAACTGTCCTTGAGATCCTCAAATACGTTCTGAAGGCCAAACCATGGAAAGAAGCTGAACAAGGCCAAGAACGGGAATATTACGTCACAAGCGCAAGTTCGACTTCAACGGAATCTTGGACAGACAGCAGGTGGGAGGGCCAACGCAGCGAACATGGGCATGAGCCGTTCTCAACTGTGTGGGATACCTCATGAGCTACTTCTAGTGAGATATCTGAGGTAGTACTGGGATCGAAAGGTGCACGGTGAAGTTTCCGTAGTTTAGCTCCAACGAAATTGTGGACCTCGACAGGATTATCATACGCTTAGCGATCCAAAGTGCGGGTGCTGGTCTTACTTAGGACATGTCCTAAATTCCATTCTTTGTAATTTGACCTGACCAACTTTCCCTGTCTCTTTTGGTTTTAGGAGAGGAGGTGACGTCAAGAAGACGCGGCGATGGAAAGGATGCCAAGTGGAAACTTGACGCCGCTCTCCCCTCTTGTTCAATAAGGACTACGAAAAGGGAAAAAGAAAAATAGAAAGAAAAAAACTGCCAAGATATATATACATAAACATTAGCCTTTCTTTCCCTACACGTGCAGAAAAGAGCTACGGGTTAGATGTAGATCACATTTGACCTGCAGGCTTCCTTTTACATGCCAGCTGATGATGCTCTGCGATGAGGACGAGCAAGGCAAACAAAATTATCTACTCGAGAATTGACTGATGTTTCGAATTAGCTCTTGCTAAATTGCGTGAGTATGGAATCTATGATAGCCCAAACTCCTGCAATGCGGGTGACTTTGGATATCGCGGCGTAAAACTTGCTTGGAAGGACTTGAGTTTATACAGGAGCAGTCACATAGGCCGTCATTGCCTTGATTGGGTCGCCATCGTGTGCCTTGAGCAAATCCGTCGCCTTTAGTTTCGAGAGGTCCAATTGTTCAACCTGGAGGCTGCCATTAGCTGTGTGATCCATTGATATCTCCTCCATAACTTCTTATTCATGCCAACCAAGCCCCGAAACCCCATGCTAACATGAAAAGACACGAATCTTACCATCAAGACCACGTCCTTCGCCTCAACCTTCACTCTCTTCACCTCCTCCTTCTTTACCTCTTCTTTCCCCTTCGCCCCTCCCCGGTTCTCCCCCGCCACAATCTCCAGATTCCGCATCGCCTTCCCCAATGCATCAGCATCCACATTCAGCTTCTTCCTCCCCGACTCCTCATCCTCAGCGCCCCCGTGCGTCTCGAGAGATGAGAGGGCCGCAGCAGCTTTGCGGTCGTCGGCGGTGGCGGGGACGGAGGGGTTTTCGGAGGCTTCGGCTGCGTCAGGGTCAGCACCCTCGTGGATGCTCGCAGGTTGGGGCTCTGCCATCTTGAAAGAGCCAGCAATTGAGTGATTGAGGCGGAAGAAGAGTGGTGGGATCAGTGGTGAGCTGGCGGGATTTAGCCGTGGATGAAGTCGAGAACGATGGGGGCAGTCGCGAGCTTTCCCCGGATTTTCATACTTCGGTGAGATAATTTTGCCGCAACGTTGCCGATTTTTGGAATTTAGGATTAATTTTCTCTTCCTTGAAACTGAAGGGTTGCCTATCGACTTTCGTTAAGGATATCTTTGTTTCCTTGATCTTGTGCTCGGTTTCCATGCAACTGTGGTAATTCATGCGCTTCTCACAGCAGACACTCGTACCATTATCGAATGAAAGAGTCATCAAGGGATTTTATCCACCCACACAACTGGAGAACACATTCTTGGCCGTTTTACAAAACAATCACTGGCGCTCAGTGTTCCCTGAAAACATTCTTCTCCTTGAACCTTTCTTACAATTGAACGCATATTGGACGCTCAGCAAGTGTCTGGATTGCAGCGTGACTGAAGTCTGCATGTGTTTCACGTCTCATAATTCGTTTTGAAGGAAGTTGGCAATTTCATCTGCTCTTTGCTACCTTTTCGGAACCTGCAGGCCAGCAATTTAATACTTGAAACAACCTCGATCCCGGCGAGTAAAGCGACTCGTAAGATACTAAGACTCAGGAGCTGAATATTTTAAAACATGGCATCTAACGGTCCTCATGGAGCTATCATTAATGGCAGCTTAAAACAAACGAACATAACTGTCGAAGGGCTAAAAGAAGATGAACCCTCTGAAAAGGGTTGGTCTCCGTCGTCTTGGAGAGAGAAGCCCGTGAAGCAAGAAGTAGTATATCCAGACCAAATCCCCGTGCAGAGATCAATCACGAAGCTTGAGAAGTTACCCCCGATAGTCACGCCAGTGGAGATACACGCGCTTAGGAACAACCTACGAGAGGTCGCACTCGGAAATGCATTCCTACTTCAGGGTGGTGACTGTGCGGAATTGTTCGACTATTGCGAAGACTCTGTAATCGACTCCAAAATCAAGCTACTCCTGCAGATGTCCCTTGTCCTTATATGGGGCGCAAATAAGCCAGTAGTTCGCATAGCGCGCATGGCTGGGCAGTTCGCAAAACCTCGGTCGAGCCCCACAGAAATCATTGATGGCAAAGAAGTCCCATCATTCAGGGGCGACATCCTCAATGGCTATCATCCAGATACCCGAGCACTAGATCCTGAAAGGCTCGTAAGCGCTTACTTCCATTCTGCTGCCACGCTCAACTATGTTCGAGGGCAGATTTCATCGGGTATTGCAGACCTACATGACCCTCTCGACTGGGAACTTGGACATGTGAAAGATAAAACTTTGCAAGCGAGATACTCGAGGATCGTCTCCAGTATTACCGAATCGCTTCGTTTCATGCGTACAATAGGCGCCGATACCGCGGGGCAGCTTGAGACAGTGGATCTTTACACGAGTCATGAGGGCTTATTGCTTGAGTACGAGCAAGCACTTACACGAAGATTGAAGCATCCGAAGAATCGGAAGATCGTTTCAAGTCCTCTAGACGCCGATGGTAAGGGCTGGTATAACACGTCTGCCCACTTCATCTGGATCGGGGATCGCACCAGGCAGATCGATGGCGGACACGTCGAATACTTCCGGGGCGTAGAAAATCCTATTGGCATCAAAGTTGGGCCTTCAATGAAGAGCGATGAACTCGTCGAACTCTTGGATATCGTAAATCCGAATAAAGAAATTGGAAAGGTGACGTTGATCACGCGCTACGGTGAGGGTAAGGTGGAAACGATGCTCGGTCCGCATATTGAGGCAGTCAAGGCGACTGGTCATACTGTTGTCTGGCAATGCGATCCTATGCACGGGTAAGGCGTCATGGTTTCTATCAGGTTCGTAAAGAAAGTATCTAATGGCGTACAGAAACACCAAGTCAACCCCTACAGGCATCAAGACTCGCCATTTCTCCTCCATTCTCTCCGAAGTAGCGTCCGCACTTCGCATACATCGCGAGCATGGCTCCTTCCTAGGCGGTGTGCACCTCGAACTTACGGGCGACGCGGTGACGGAGTGCATTGGAGGAAGTGAAGGCCTTGTGGAGGAAGATCTTAGTCTCAACTATACCACGTACTGTGATCCGAGGCTCAATGAGAAGCAGGCACTAGAGTTGGCGTTCTTGGTTGCTGGGCATTATCGTGGGGACGATGTATAGGAATTATTTACACGGGCTCTGGGTTCTTCGGGATATGCGCATACTCATTGATACGAGATGTGGAGCTGTCGCTTCTCCTTGCTCATCACATGAAGTTGATGTAGCTGATTTCAGCCGTCGTAAACGTCCACGAACAGGGACACGACAAGAAAATACATGATTTGGGAAGAGGGTGAAAGGTCCATTTTTAAGGGATCGGTCTTTCAGGGAGAGCCCTGCCACCTGACTTCTTTGGTAGGTAGTTTACTATGCATCCTCGGGCCGTCCAGAGGCTCCTCATGTGATATCTGCAGAGTTGGAAATGGAGCATAAGGGCACGGTGGAACTATGAACACGAGGCGTAGAATACAGAGATGCAAGATAAACCAATAGAGACTTGATCATTTTACTTTTCCCTGGTATCCAAAGGTCGTTACTCGTAAACATGAAATGAAGGTTAGAGTATGAATACAGAAAGTTTTGTGAAAGATGGACAAGCCATAAGCAATCTGATGATTGAGCAGAGGTATTTCCCACCTTCGCGCCCTACCCACTGTCGGCCTCTTTGAAAATGACCTCATCTCCTCGAATCCATATATGTCTTCGCCAAGCTCTTTGCGACGGGCAGAAGTACTGGCGCCCACTGTTGATAATGCTTCTGGCCCGTCTTGACGTATCTCCCAAAGTCGTCCTTATTGACTTTCTCATTCCACTTTCGCCTATCCTTATCCTTTCCTTTCTTGTCTCTGTCCCTGTGTCTACGATCCCGATCGTCATAATCATCGTCGTCATCATCATACCTGACCTTCCGATTGCGGTCTCGATCCCTATCTCGGTCTCGACTCTTCTCACGCCAGTAGTCAGCCTGGCGCCCATAATCGCTACGCCTCTGATCATCCCGCGGACCAGCCCGACGTCGCTGACGATCATAATCACCATCATAGTCGTCGTAGCTGTCACGGCGCCTGTTGCGTCGATCGTCTTCACCATGCGAGCGGTAGCCCCGATCCTCGCGCGGCTCACGGCGACGGGCATGGCGTCCGTCAGAGCGGTAGCCACGGTCGGCGTACGTCTCGTCATCGTCGCTGCGGCGTCGAGGCGGGGGTCGGCGGCGACGGCCGTAATCTTCTTCGTCATCATCATCGTACTGGGGCTGAGACCGAGGTGGTCGTTCAGTGTGGCGACGGCGAGGGGCGGGGGGTTCCCTTGCTGCTGGGTCCTCGTCATAATAGCTCCCTCGAGATTGACCCGGAGGAGGGGGTCGCAAGCGAGGAGCGTCACGACGAGGCTCTCGGTGGGCTTCGGGCTCAATGTCACGAGGGTCCCGTACATCGTCAAAATTGTCTGGTTTGGGACGTCGAGGCCTTCCGCCGTCGTCGTTGCCTCTCTTGGATCGTCTCAGGGCATCGCCTTCGTCGCTCTCGTAGCCACCGCGTTTCTGGCGGAATTCATGCTGGCGGGGCGACACCTTGCGTTCGAGGTCCGGAGCTTCGCCATTGAGGTAGGAACGCTCGTCAGGAAAGCTGGGTTGGCGGGGGTCGTACCCTTTTTTCGGCTTAGCATATGGACCGATAGGTGGAGGAGGGATATCCGGACCTGATGAAGAACCGCCGTATGGTGAACCACGGGGGCGTCGTGGTCGCTGGCTGTTGGGGTCGTAGCCTTCTCGGTCGCCGGGATAAGGCGGAGGTGGCGGCGGTGGAAGGTCGTCACGCTCGCGAGGACGTCGTTCCTGAGATTCAGGATAGGGGGGCATGATGAAGTTGGATAACTATCTTCTCTTGAGGAAACGAATCGTTGAGCGAAGTAAGAAAAGTAGTGGAGCAGGCTCGGCTTCAAATACGATGGGGCGGAGCAAAGTCGAAAGTGGAATGGGGAGGGATGCGGCGTGATGGGGGTGCGTGGCTCTGCGCCTTGACGTAACGTGGCTGCACCATTACACACCACTCCAGAAACGGCTATCTTCACTGCGAGGCGGTGAATGCTATCACCCTATTGTGCTATTGTACGGAGCAGACCTCCAGCTTCAATCACTGTGGACCAATCTTGTGAATACTCTCCAATCGGCCGATCCCGCACAATCACTTTTCTGCCCTCCAACGTTCAACGAGCCCTATCACCCGAACGGGCACCCCACCATCACCAATGAGAGAATTCCCAATCCCATTGAGCCCAAGAGCTCCAATTTTGGTCAAATTGCAGAAGATGGAAAAGCAAGCCTTCCTCCTGCACTGCCCTGGGAAATTCAATGACCTGCGTGACACCTTACGCCCTGCAGCATATACCTGCAGAAGCCTACATGCAACCCCCCTAATTCAGTCAAACGGTCTCTCTCCATCCTCAGCTGCCGCCAAATCAGCTCCTAACCCTGCCTCCAAGCCTTTGCCCTACAAGGCGGCGACAAAATCGACTTCTCTAAAGACCGAGGCTCTGAACGCCAAGCAGACAAAAGGAACGGCTTCAGGCAGAAACATTCCACAACCCGAATCTGCGAGTCTGCAACCAGTGAGAGCATGGACTTCTTTCATCATCAATGTGCTTTCCAGACAGGGAGATACAGAAGCGGGAAGAAAGGCAGCGGAAGAGGTAGTCAGAACTGGGAAACTGCCCGAGAAATACAAGGGCGCATCTAGGAGGTATGAGCTAGCCCATGCAGACCTAGAAGCTCCGAGAATTTGACAGACATTGCTTTGGCTCAGGATCACGTCTCTCATTGTTGCCTTACCTATACTTATTGTTTGCGGATACGAGCTTTACCAACGTGGTATGTTGTTCATCAAGGGTATTGCAGAGAAAGATAGAAGTATCTAATATAAGTACCAGCTGTGCTCGGCAAGGACCAACGAAAACCCCATCAATTTCCGCAACGGCCCAAGGAGCCCGAATCTCAACTCATTCAGTCTTGACTCAGCTACTGAGTTGCGTTACCTGTATCATCTGGAATGCGTACAGCTCGAACGTGATTCCATCTTCCATCCGGGGACACATGGGAGAGGCATTAAGAATAAAATTGGTCTGAGGTCTACCTTGATTGTTGGTTCTCATGGGATTTGAAGGGAAGGACACCAATCTGGTACCGCCAGTTGTCATTGCATGTACACTCATGGATGCCTGCAGGTTGTTCCAACTTGACAATTTGCAGAGGCATCCCTCGGAAGTGTCCATCCGACGTGGGGCTCCTTCTGAAATTACCTGAGTGGAGGCTTTCACCACTTCCTTGTATGATCTACGGAGGTTCTCGGCTGGAGTTTCCGCATATGCTTGCACATCATCCCCAGATTGTTCGTGGACCATAGTGGAGTGCCGAAGACTTTGCCTAAACCAATAGCCAAACTGTCCGAGAAACCTCACTAAAAACCGCAAAGGTGGTGCTGTATGGGTAGTATGACTTGTTTGAACTAGGATGGAAGGCTCTTCCTATGCCCGCAATAGTCAATAATTCTTTGGGCACTTCAATAGCTCTTACTCGCCAAACAGAATCTCAAAATGTCGTCGACACTAAGGCCGGACAACTAGGTTCTGGATCTCGATGACTAGAACGCTTCTTCGACATCATTGTCATTGGCTTCTGTCAAGAGAGCTAGGGGGAGGTATGTGGTCAATCTGAAAGGCGAGTCTCGAGAGCGCATACCTACGGTTGCACTTGTCAACTAGATTGTGACTGCTACACTCTCTGCTGCTCTATATGGGGTGTACGCCTGGGACGAGATTGTCGTCGACCACAATATATTCGACCATGCCGATGCATGCTAGAGAACCACTGAAGCCCTTCATGGCCAAATTAGCCGAGGCTTATTCTACGAAAAATTCAGTGATCCAAACTATGGATGATATATGTGAGGTTGGTCAAGGCATTCATCACAGGTGCAAATTGTGTGATGACACTTGTCTTGACTAAGTTATGATCAATCAAGTTCAATCGAGAGGAGTCATTACGTGAACTTGCAAGATGAGCAATGGGAAGCAACTTCGAAGGACCAGCATGCCTTCCTCCGATCGCTTTCTGATCAAGTTCTCGTCTTTCTAAAACTGAAGGCTACGCAATCTACCAGGCAGCACATTCGCCCCAAGTCGAGAGCGATGACTACACATCTTGTTATGTGAATCTACTGATGATACCTGCAGACCTTTCACTTAGAACAAGGCCCGAAGTTAACTCTCCTGCCAAGGATATTTCTTATTCTCCGGCCCAGAGCCGGGACGCTTCCTTGATCCTAAGAATTCTGGAACTTCAAGTATCATCAAGAGCACTCTGCTTCAACCCATAAGTGGTCCACAGATTTCCTAGGTGAAACGAAATGAAGAATACATGAGACTGAGTCCCAATCGGCATAGCGGCACGCAGTCTTCGATCATCCCTCAAAGAGCATTGAGCCTTTAACCAAAGCCATGCCCGGACCACTAGTCTATTCGTGAAAGCCTGTACCACATTTAGTAGAACCTTTCTCATTTACTATTCAGGCATCCCTATCTGGTTCATCTCTTGGCGGAGCTCAAACTTGAAGCAAGTCACATATTGCTACTATTGCTCTCATTTCATCTGATCTCGCCGGCTGCACACACTTTCCAACAGGTGATACTCAGTTTTGTAACGTCACATAAGCAACGCTCGCAGCTTAGGGTATACCACATCGCACGCTAACATCGCTTTCCGAGCAAATCATCGACAATATATTGCCATCCCTTCTCTTTCTGCCAACCCTTTTACGTCACAGCATTTCGCCTGGAACTCCGCTGGACACCACGCTGGCCTATCACATCGATACCCTCACCTTGATCTTTTCTCAGAAGATACGAAATTGCCTCAAACTTCACTTTTCCAGGGTAACATCTTCTCGGCCCCTCGCTTTGTACATCGTTCGAGCATCACATCACCGACTATTTCACCCGAAGTATTTAATCTCATTCTATATTAGAATGGCAGATCCCAGGAAATCAGGAGAAGTCTCTTTCCTACCACTTCTTCCACTGTCAGCGAGTCCGGCAAGTCGTAAGCGATCGGCCGAGGAGTCATCGGACGCATCGCCTCCACCCGAGAAAATCAGTAGGAAAGGGCTCACCTACGTTAGAACAGACATACTGGAGGATCAGATAAAGGCTAAGATCACAGAACTTATTGCCATGTTGACTACATGTCATGATGAATCGGAGACTGCCGATCACTCCGGACCGACATCTCACCCCTCTGTACCTGAAAATGGTGACCCCTTGACCGCAAACCTTGGAAACAGTGCTGCAGAATGTCAAATTTATCAGGACCCTCAGTCATGTCCCGTTACCCAGGAGAACGATCATCGAAACGGCAAGCCTATCCAAGATAGGGCACGCGAGTGCCCTCGTGGTTCTTGTGTTGACGGTTCTGGGACTGTGAATGCAAAGACAGCCCACGAAGGGCAAATTTCGCTGCAGGGCAGCACACGAGTTCACAATGCCCCTCACAATGAGAAAATACTCAACTCCGTCACTGGTCATTCAGTAGCCCAAGACGGCAGTGACATAGCCAAGATACTGGGCCTGCAACTAGGCCACCTGGAAAAAGAGCAGATCCAGCAAACCCACTCACGAAGCGATAGAGCCATCAAGATAGACAAGCTAAACAAGTCCATCACTGCTTTCATTGAGCGATATGACAAGGAAGAGTTCCAACCTGCGCTTTTTGGCGCTCGACGGGTTGACTCCACAACCTCGAGATACTGGCCATCGGATCTACGTCAGTTGTTCAAAGATACTGTAGTGGCAGCTCTTGAACAGTGTATTCCAGAGGGGATTCCGAGCTTCCTGGACCCGCAGCAGTATCCCAGATTTAGCTTTGTGTGTCGCATTGAGAACGTTCTACAAGGTGAAGATATCAGGTTCGGCATTCTCCGACAAGGAAGACGAATCACGGTAAGCGCGCTCAATCTCAGGCACTGACCGATCACTCACCATGCCCAGGTCGGTAGGTTTAATAGCAACAGACGCCGGTTAAAGAAAGACCTGATGATCGGGTTGAGACTCAATCCTGGCGGCTCGTGGACTCCGGAAGGTTGTGCTTATCAAGGCAGCCGCTTTCCCTTAGAGCATTTTTGGAGAGGGGCGAAGCTCGAAAACCACATTTACTTTGGACATGAAGTATTCATAGCTCACAGCCGTCATGAGAGCTTTTTGTTTGTGCTCGAACTTTTGCGAACCGTGATGATGCATCATCCAGGCTCTTGGAAAGCGCAAAAAAGCAGCCTGATGACGATGTCTTGGTGGGCTACTGAGGGCAATAGTTTTATATTTCAGCGGTTCCGAAAGGAGGCTGGTACTGATAAGTGTGTCTCAGTCACAAACAAAGTCTCAACACGTATTGAAAAGGACTGATGGTGAAGCTTGGACTGCTCCGCAAAAGCAATCGGAAATGCAGAAAAGTTTACCAGTCTTTCAGAGCAAAGCTAGCGCTCTCCTGATTGTGGAGCATCAATTTAGTACCATCCTTCTCATCACTGATTATAGCTCCTTTCCAATAAGCTTTCTCTCCGTTCATACTTGGGTATCTCCGTCACTCCAAACATACATGCTTTTCCCAATGGGAGAGATGCATTCACACGAGTTTTACACCAACTACACAGTATACAGGGTTACAGCCTAGCAAAACCGCTGCAAAACCGCTCGGTTCTTAGGAGCGTCCTGAAATCACTGACTCGTTTAGGACATCTCCTTATATATCTTCTTGGCTGCTGGTCTCGAGTACATCCCCTCTTATAGTTCGCAAACTCTGGAAAGTCCTTCGTGACATTTCATAGAAGAGCGAGCCGGCTACTGGCCAAAGATTTGGACTGCGAGCTATTGCAAGGTGACGCAGCTTTTGCGACAGGGATCAGTGTTTGGATTGCTCTGGCGTTAACATCCCGATGATTCATTGGATGGCGATGCCGGATCGCAAGGGGGGAGCTCAGTAGCGAGAAAGCTGGGGAATAGGTGAAGTGGAGAGCGATTGAAAGGGGCCGCTGATTCCTTCCGTGGGGATAAACCAAGTGTTGCAGTGTTCGGTGGCGAAGACGCAGCTGCTGGACTAAGTATGCTAAGAGCTCAGAATGAAGAATCTAAGGAGTTGTCTTGTCAGCTCGTCTGAGTTCTTTGATAAGGATCGTGATACTACATGGGTTGAAAGCCTTAGGAGAGTACTTGTTCCAGAATTTCTAAGAAAGGCTGAAGGTGGTATTCAAGCTTACAGAAGCATGAGAATAGAAAACGGTGAAATTCGGCTTCGAGCTGACTATTTCAGAAATCAGTATGCTAGCATACTTTGAAGAGAGAGGAAGGGGGAGAGAAAAGGAGCATGAGTGATTTGGCTGATGAAGATTGAGAAGTAGCCGATTCAGCCCTTTCTGACGCAGGCTCGGGCGGTTGCTTTGGGCGTGACCGTCATGTTTCTCACATATGTACAAGGATGAAAGCGACGATGTTGACGAGGAAAGATGCATGATCAAGTACTTGGGTTGCTGGCTTACCGTCCATGGGCCCTTGTGGCCCTTCTTACCGTACATTACGAATGGTAAGGCTTCGGAGATATTGATTTTCGACACACATTCATCTCAAATTCTTCACGGCTCTGGTTTCAAGTAGGGGTAGGCAACGTATTCTCCTGATCGGAAGGCCCTTTAAGGCATCGAAGCAGGGTGATTATTATTGTCGAAAACCACGTCGGCATATCTGGAGCAGGGCCACCGCTAGGTCTAGTATCCCTTTCACCCGATCTTGCAGTAATCCTGCAGCCCTACATGCTTGCTGGGAACCACCGCACCGTGCATCCACGTTAAGTTTCCAAATCAGGTGCCACAATGGACCAAACATAGACTCCTTCGCGTTAGTTGGGGCGGCGCCGGGTATAGTGTCTTCGGGGATATTTACTGAAGAGGGCATGCGAGTAGACTCTGCGCCACACACATGGTACAGCAGTCAAAGACGCTCCCGTTGCCGCGCTGCACCTATCCAGACTGGGAGACAGGGGCATGACGAGTACCGGGTCCAGCATATTCTCAAAGTTCACCCTGCCTTCGGAAAATAACTCAGCTCTGATGATGAACGTCCGTAGGCGATTATAATATTCTAGATTGGGTAAGATCAAGAAGTGTGAACACTGCACGAGGCGACAAATATCGCTCTCGACTGTCAGTGGGAGTGCCTCTGCAGCAATGTCTTATTTAAGGACAACGAAGAAGAGCTCCTCAAGACTTCGATAAGCACAATGGCAAATTCTTAATGTCTAATTTTTAAGTTTTTCTTTGTTGCCCCATCAAAGCTTAATACAACTTAGTCGTACTCTACATGATCCATGTCAAGATCTTAACCTTTCAAGACCCGTCCAGAATTTCCTGTTGCCATCCACTAGTACTATCGATTTCTATTCAAGTAACACTCTCAAGTACAGCTTGTAATAGTTTAGTCAGAGTCCACCATTACCGTAAAAAGTTTAATGCCCTTTGCACTGAAAATCCCCTATTCAGCTTCCTCCTCGCCGTCCCCTTCACGGAGAAAAGTAAGCGTAGTCCCCAGTTTCATTTCTGGTTTCTCTCCACACCCCTGAAGTCGCTGGAAACGCCTATGCATATGCATCTATTTGATGGAACTGGCCACGATCGCTATTGCTGGTAAGCGGAGCAAAGCCGTGCTATTTAGCCTTCAGACTAATAGGATTGCCAGATGGGGACAATGCGAAGGTAAATGCGTCCACAACCCTCAGCTCTCCATGCCGGTCACCTTTAACTCCGAGTAAACCTCAGCGTTAGTGTCCACATTGTTCCCACTCTATGAGTATGATTGACTTGCTAAATCGTTCGATTATATGTCTCGATGTTATTTAATAATTGGTCTTTTTCCCTCATTCCATTAGATTCAAGGCGGTACTCTGATGCAACGAGCAAAGCTACCATCATATCTACCGCTAACTTGACCGCCTGTGGGCGGGTACGGCGTGTTTCTTGTCTGTTGGCTCGGAAAGCAAGTTAGGATTGACAAGAGATGAAAATAAAGTATTACCGGCAGATGCAGTAGTGGCAACAGCAGAATGATTGCGCATGTGATAACAATGGCGTGCTCGCGTGAATAGAGGGGATTCACTAGATTGTAATCAACGCCGTTGCCCTGGAAAGTCTGTAACATTGAGATGGTCCGCCTCTGACTGATGATAAGAAAGGCGACTAACGTCAATAGCTTACTGGTTCACTTTCTTTGTGCATCTCCTCTAATGCAAACATATCGCCTCCACGGGGTGTAGGAATACTGCCAGATAGTAAAGGGAAAAACCGGGTCTGGGAGAACAAGTCTTGCGAGCGTCAGACTGGATCACTTTACCTTTTTTTCAAACGTTTGAATCGTCCATAACTGGACAATGGTACCTAGCTCCCTTTTCCTTTCTCTAGTAACGACACTCGAAGTCATCTTTCCAAGTAACGCTATTCTTCACATACGAAAACATAAAGATAAGGTGGGTGACCTCGTCACGGGTGATCGGACGATGACTAGAGCTGCAAGAGTAGTATTTGGTTAGCCGCTAACCCGTGCGAGAGCTCCCTTAATGTCAAGTGGGATTACTACTGATCTCAACTAGCGAAGGTATTGGAACATCATGTAGTGACCTCATGAGAAACGCGGGCCCGACTTACCGCTATTTGCGCGTAACGTAGCAAAAGCACTCTGTTTTCGGTTTGATTTGATGCCTACCCGGACGGAGACTCATCAGAACACATGCAAGCGAGGCGAAACACTTCGGCGGAAAGGATAAGGCTTGTAGAGGAGCAGCAAAAGTGATATGTTTCTGCCTACGCGTCTCGCAGCAGGGTTGTCTCCACGAAAATAGGCGAGCTTCCTAATTTGACGCCTGTTAATCATTGATGAAGCAACCTTTGAAGTCGACAGGGATATCTATGCGACCCATTCATCCACGTAGTCCATGTGAAAACAGCTTTTGGAGAGTTGTCGTTCTGGGTCTGCATCGCTTTTTCCAACCACGACGAACCGCTTTGTCTTCTAATGCTTATCGCCGCGTTACTGGGGGCCATAGCCACTCACTGTTCCATTTAGCCATGGGTAGATCGAACAGAACCGCTTTCTCCGTAAGCTTTGCCCAATCTTCTTCTACGCCCACTCAGCCTCTGCACCTCAGATGATGCAGAGTGCTGAGGGCGTCCCAACGTCGCTGCAATCTCTTCCCTAGCCAAGAATCTCGTTGCCTATTTGCTCACCTTGCAGTAGCTATTGTTTTTACTTTGATGGAAAGTCTGTAACACAATGCACTGCACACTGCGATCATTTCAGCGCCAGATGCGGGGATATTTATCGCCTGTCATTTGTAGATTTGGGCGCAATCATGATGTTGCATGTGATGTGTGAGAAGGCAATCTTATGAGGAAATTGGCAATCCTATCACGTGAATAGGAGTGAGGTTCGTGAATTGGCTACGTATATAGATATCCTTGCCTCCATAGCTTAATCTATAAGCTTTCACCACCCATTCAGTTGTTTGTTACAACATCAAATCAGTAGGTGGACATCCGTTACATGGGCTGCAAACCAAATGATATCCACAGTAGTGGTAGACCAGGGGACGGAGGCCCCGGTCGACCCCACCAGATATTAGACAAACATCTGGCATCTAGCAGATCTGCTAGACGTTATTAAGCGTACGCTCGCTTTAATGACTAGTGTAAGCGTACCTCAGGTGCATGTCAAGAAGATCACCAATGGGATGAAGGATGATAATAGAGATATCGCGGTTTCTGAGTCAAGTGTTCGCTGACAAAGACAGAGAGATTACAGTCAGCGGATAAACACAGTCGTCTTCTGAGAGTAAAAGAAAGCGTTCCCTTCTCTAGTCTCGAATGATAGTTATGAATCTCTAGCGGTTGAAAATGGTGACAATCTGTTGGATCCTCAGCTTTGACCACATCTAATTTCCGTCCGCTTCCGTAGCTCTCATCATACCAGAATTAACGAAAGACATCAACAAAAAGAAATAAGTGGGCGCTACATCTATTTCTATATGAAGATCATGACCTGCTTTCTCTGACCAAGTCTCCCGCTCTGGGCTCGCTTTACTGCTTTCACGATCCTTTCAGAGCTGACCTCTGGCTCCCTCGAATTCCAAAGTATTGTCTCCAGCCCCAGCGGTGGCAACACCAGCTCTCCGGCATTGAATTGAGCGACAAATCCGTTGAACATGTGAGCTTGTTCTTCCCGAGATTTTAATGCCATCTGAGGTTTGCTGCGAAACGTTTTGAAAGTCGGCGTGTGACCGGAACGGTTCGTTGCGTCCAAAGGAAGCTGTCCCTGCCGCTCAGCGACGAGCCCTAGCTGAACGAATGTTCCTCCAGTCGATAGCAAGTCTACCAGTCTCCTCGCAGAAGTTCCAGAGACACAGTCCAATGCTAGCTTGACAGGCTTGGACCCGATCTCCGCATTGCCTTCCACTTCGCTCTCCGTCAACACTATTTCTGATCCAAGTTGATGCAAAGTCTGTTTCACCGATTCAGCCTCTGCTACATCACGATCTCGAATAATCCCGATAGTGTGTATGTTCCTTAAACGAGCAAATTGGACAACCATTTGAGCAATTGCAGATGTGGCCGCATTCTGGATAATCCAATCGCCAGGCCTCAGATTGCACATGTCTTCGACCAAGAGGAAGCCTGGTGCGACTGTGCTGTACATCATTGCCGCAAACGTATTGTTGCTTGGCTGATCAATCTTGTGCACCCACTCCACATTGACAACCGCCTGTGTCCTCCATGTTCCCATACCGAGCTTGCTTGGAATGACAATATCGCCAGGCGAAACATCACTGACAGCTGCCCCACGGAGAACTATCTCACCAACCCCATCATAGCCCATAATCGGCTCACCACGAAGGTAATGGTGCGGCTTGGTAGTATAGACATCAGCGAGGACCAGGATATCGAGTGGATTGATTGGAGCAGCAAGGAATCGAATGAGAACATCCCTGGGTCCAAGTGACTCTCGCCCAGATTCTTGAAATGTGACCAACGGAAGGCCGGTATCTTCGTCCGTTTGCATGGACTTCGTGAGGGCTTGCGCCTGTACCATCTTGACTGGGCATTAAAATGATGGAGGATATTTGATATTCACAGAAGAAATGGTTCAACTTGATTGCAAGTGCCGAAGGCTTTTATAAAGAGGGTTGGAGTCTTGATCATGCAGCAAGTTTTCGGCAGTCCAAGGAGGTACTTCCTTAAATCAAAGCACTTACGAGTGAGCAGGAGCAAATGGCGAGTCTCAGCAATGCCTGCCATGATCATGGCAACTCTTGATAAACCCTTCTCGGTTTTCAGCCTGAATACTTCCGCAGTGCAAATTAGACCACACCCAGGGCTTTGACTGACATTGGATTCTCAGCATTTCCAGCCCTGGCCGAGTCATTATGCACGGAAGCTGCCTTGGCAAGCCTCCGAGCCTGAGTTTGTTGGAATCTTTGTCGTTGTGGCATCGCCCGGCGAAAAGCGCCTGGCCGTTGGCAAAATTTCATTGAACGCCATCATCGATCAATAAGACCTTTCATGAGCGTATACGACCCAGCCAAGCTGAACCCCCTGCTCTGCTCCGGACGTACAACTCTTGCGACCCGCGCTTTGCCCCCGTCCGGCCGTTTTTAGGCAAACGCAGGGGCTTTCTGTATCTCGGCCGACATACGCGCGACCAACACCTCAGAAATATATCAAGATGCTTCTCATAAAGATCTTAAAGACCTGCATATGCAGATTTTCCATTTTGGCCTATTGATGCTTCAGATTCCCTCCAACGCTGTTCCTTTCGGACTATCCGCCCGCGTGCTGAGTGCTTTACCCGTGAACTCGCTACCGCCTGGACTTTAGACATCCAGAAACAAGCTTGAAACTTCCAGAAGAGTCGACATTCCGGGGACTTGGTTTGCAATTTTGCCTTCTACTGCTTACGTTCAATTCGTGGAGAAATTCACTGTCGTTCCCGCTGCCTCAACCACAGCAAATCCAGCCTTCTTTCAGCCACCATGGCTCTACATTTCAGGATAGGGCTAAGCTTACATCAAGTAAAGATGGCTCCTCTGTGTTAAAGTTGTTCCATTTGACCGGACATGCCTAATGTGTTGTGGTCCTGTTCCAACTACCGGCGCATCGCTGATCTGAAGGGTTTAAATTCTGCCTTCGGGAAGCGCGACGTAATGTACGGTATTGGCCGAGCCTATAGATCATACTTTGACCCATGCCGAATTTCTTCCTCGTGGGCATTGCCTAAAGCCTTGAATCTGCCGATCCGTCTCGAAACGCTTTCAATGCGTAGCTGATCGCTCGAAAGAAGAGCGTTTCTTATATATGGACTAACTCTTTCGACTAGTGGGGCATTTGAGGCCATGCTGATGTCTGGTCACGAATTCTATACTCAGCTATTTAGGCCTTGACCACAGACTGACTCATACTATACGTCAGTTAAGCACCTTAACCAGTTTGACGAACATCAATAGGGAGGTGCACACAGTGAGTAGCTCCAGACGTGAGGGTATCATAAAGGAGTCACTCCAAAGTATCTGAGGCTTGGTTTCTTACACTTGACTGGCTCCCCACGACTTCGTTTCTCTAAATATGCTGTAAGCATGCGGGCGATTCTCAACTTCGTCTTTACCGAATACGCTTTTAGACCGTCTACATTGTGGGTAATCTGCTAAGAATAGCAGCAACTCTGCAAGTGTGAGAGTCTCAGATATTCAGGAATGCATGGGAGTTCATCACACGCCGAGTGAGACATCGAAGTGCTTTTTGCTATCTTGGCGTGCATGGCATTGTACGTGAGCATGGGTTCACATCAGGTCACCAAGGGTCTGTCTAGTTTCTATTCGCCAAAAGGGTTCGAATGTCTGCCAATTCGACTGCTAATTTAAGGCATTCGTAAAGCTGAAATCAAAAGCTGATGCACTTTCATGATGACTCGCGTGTTGTGAACGTAGCCTTGTACTTGTAGCGGTGGGTAGTTTCTCCTGCCTCGTTATGACCACTTTAGAAGCTTGGAGTTGTTGGGCGTCATCTTTATGTCGCTCTTCATGCACACAAGGTGACCAGAACAATCTCTTCTAGAGAAATTTAGTGCCTCATTTGCCAGAATAGAAGACAGTAAGATCCTCCAATGATCAAGCACTAATCATATTCGAGTTCGAGTTCTCAGCGGCCGAGCCGATTATACGAGTACGTATCGTCGCTATTTTGAGTATGTGTAGGATTCGAGCTCGTATACCAATGGCATCTCTCACGGCAAAGGCAACCAAATATTTTGGCGTCGTTTTTCGGCAGCCCCTACAGCCGAGCTGGACGGTCAGGACAGGTTTCGCTGATCCTTTATGAGTACGTCGTTCCGACGTAGTTCAAAGGCAGCATCAGAAACATAATCCAGGTAAAAATATTTCACTTCAGATCGTTTCCACATCCGGCCATCGCTCAATCCGCAGAACGATATCACTCGCCGCTGTAGCACACTCATATCTTTGCATTTCAACCTTGCCTCACTGCCATTTGTTTCCAGATCGCATCGGCATCTAAGGCCTCGACCACCTCTTTGGAATCAAATATCACAATCTCGCATCCTCCATCAGGAAGACGTGGCAGCAAAAACTGCATTCCTGG
Organism: Viridothelium virens; assembly: GCA_010094025.1. Classification (NCBI taxonomy): domain Eukaryota; kingdom Fungi; phylum Ascomycota; class Dothideomycetes; order Trypetheliales; family Trypetheliaceae; genus Viridothelium; species Viridothelium virens. Next base: position 36,303 of record ML991858.1, on the reverse strand, counting down.
CAGCAAGCCCTGTGACGGAATGCGAAACGCCTCGATTCGCCCACCCAGCACCTCGCCGAAGTCGAGTCCATGATGGTCAAATCCGAAGTAGCTGGTCAGCAGCATGTTCGAACTTCCCAACTCCTCGAAACCGGCCATATGCATAGCCATCGTACTATCATTTTTCTCCACGAATCCAAGGAAGTCGCGGAAGACATCACCTGTCACCTGTATTAGAGCGGCGCGGATGTCAAGAGCGGCAGCTTGGAGGCCTGAGATTTGTAGAGGATCAGACTCATGTTCGTCCATTGCAATGGGCTGTGTGAGAGTGCGGAGAGGAAGCACAGTACGTGTCGTGTACACTGCGTTACCGCAGTATGGTGCTGGTAGCCCAAGTCGGGCACGACAGTCGACGGGGAAGATGGCGTATACTATGGCGTTTTCGTCGAGGATGTTCGCCTGACGCCGTGCGCGCATGATGTTGCACCAGAGCAGGGCGGAAATGGCGTCGTGTGTAAAGATGTAGGTCGAGGGGGATGCGCAGTCGGCGAGGATGGGCTTGGGCGGCAATGCCAGTAGCTTCAGTGTGCGCAGCGCGTCACTGCTGATTCTGAAGTTTGCGCAAATGCCGGTTGGTGGTACGAAACTACTGCTACTGAGATGAGGCGTTCGTGGAAGCGCTTTCCAGGCCATGTGGTTCTTGATGGTGCCAGAGGCACCATTGCTGGACAGGACGTTTGTGCGGTCAGCTTTGTAGAACTGTTTGGTGTGTGCATTTTCTTCACTTGAGATGAACTCAATATTCGAACGATGGCGAAAGTGCTTCGCAAAGACGCTGAGAACTTCAGTGATTCCACGCCCGTCGCAGACGGTGTGAGCGATGGGAACGACTAGAATCAGCCCATTGGCAACAAAATTGGCGCGCAAACGGCAGACGTCGACAGGAGGTTCTGCCTTTGGACGAATCTTGTCGGAATCCAGCAATGAGCTCACAAATTGCGCTTCTCGTAACTTGTCGTAGTCGAGCTCGTGGCTAAGGTCACAAACCTCGAGGCGTACAGCGCCCTGGCCATGTAGACGGTAAAGTCATGGTCGCCCCTTCGAGAAAGGCACTACTGAACCTGCAAGGAACGGCAATCCTTCAACGGTCGATTGTACAGCCTCGCGAAGTAGGTCAATGATATTATGCCTGTGCTGTTGAGTTGCTTCTGACAATGGGAAAAGTAAAACTCTCTTGGAATACACAGGTGGAATCCGCGCGTCAAAAGGGGACAACTTGAGCTCAAAAGCCGGGCCTGAAACGTCAAGAGACTGTATGCTGCTTGATTCACACATGGAAACAGCAGAGAACTGGCCTGTTGAATGGAATAAAGACATGGAGCAGAAGCGATAAGCAATTCGATTGAGACCAATGTTATCATATGAGCTGAAAGCAGTTCCATTTGACACGAAGTAAGCAAAGACTGCAATCTACTGTGGGTGATGTAAAATACGCTTTGAGATATCATGATCCAATCTTACTGTCTTTTCTTGAAGCTGCAATGTCTAACAACATGGGTAGTCAAGTGTCACACAAGCCAACAACCAGTCTGCTGGTTCAGAAGCTGATATACGCCTAGCCTGTGGAGAGGCGTAGAGGCGCAAAGCTTGCTATAATTACCGCAGCCGGAAGTGCGGAACGGTCGCGACAGTCTCGGATCCAATGGAACGAAGTCCGGATCGCGAGAACTAAGAGGCAGCTCAAGATACGCTATACTGGTTGCAGCTCTCACTTCTTCAGACAGGGGTCGCGCAACACTCCTCCGCGAAGAATGACCTCATACATCATCGGTCTCGTCCGCACAGCGCCAAAGAGAATCATGCGGTGGATCGTCATGCGGTGGATCGTCATGGCGTAGCCCAAACTCAACACGATCATCAAGCAAGCTGTCATGCTCGAGGCGCTGAGAAATCCGTCCAGTATCGGATGCTGCTTCATGCTGCTGTGAATTAGTCGCGCCATGATTGAGGCGTAGGTGGATCGTGCAGTCGAGAGTAGTGCTTCAATGAGGCGACTGAGGCGTTCGGGAAGGAGGGATGGCTAACAAAACTACCGGGAAGACGGGGTAGGCAATTGGGGTGTTTCGCGCAAGCATGCCAGGCCTGCGCATGCCAGGCCTACGCATGCAGAGAAAGATTAGGGCTTTGGGAGATTCGGACAGCATACCGCTCGTACTAGATGTCCAGGGAGCTGCTATAGAGTCCCAACACGTGTCCCATCTACGTATACGCCTCCAGGTGAGATCGTTAGGCCCATAGCAATTTCCAACGTCTCGATGGCTGCTACCTGTCTCCTTTACTCATTTTTACACGTCCCTTCAAGGCCTTGATGGGCAATATGACTAGGCGCTAGTTCAATATACTACATACAAACGCTTCACTGCATACACGCCTTTACTAGAGAAGCGTTTGGCACAGCAAGATGCAGGTTCGGACGCTTTCAAAGTCAGTCTGACAAGCCCTTCGAGAACGGCAAATCGATAGTTCCCCTGATTATCTCCAATGCCTCCATGACCTTCTCATCTTCGTATCTCCTTGCTACCAATTGGAGCGAGACAGGTGCATCACGATATTCCTCCGGCTCGTAAAGCTTGTGGTTATACTCGTCCTGCTCATTCCGGGAGATATACCCCTCGTCAGCCTTGTCGATCTCTGGGTCAGCCTGAATGGCAGGGAAGACGACAGCGGGATAATCCAACAAATTCCATTGCGAAGTATAGCCCCAATACCTGGCGCAGTCAAGCGGAGGTGCAGCACCTGGACCAACAGGACAGAGGATGACGTCGACCATGTCTCGGAGCTCTTCATAGACTTCTTCTGTTTGCTTGTGAGTCGCATCCTCATCCTTGACGCTCTCCAGTGGTGCTTTGTAATTTGATGCTGTCTGATTCCAAAGCTCAGCATATTTGGATTTGTACTCCTCGCGTTTAATGGTCCATTCCCAGAGAGAAAAGATAGTATGCTCTTTCACATGAGCATTGTCTGTGATGATGAAGTTCGAAAGTGGACGCCATGGCTCTCCGGACGCATTGATGCAAGAGGACTCATCTGCTGCACCGTCGCAGAAGTATAGAGACGCCACGACATCCCAAGCTAGGTCATGTTTGAACGGTTTCCAGTCCACAATGGTGATTCCCTCTTTGTGCCTTAGCTTCTCGACTACCTCATTCAGAGCCCTTGTCACTGGAGGATGCGGTTTCACGACCTCGTCATCCCATAGCACCGCAATCTTCAGCCTCCTTTTCTCGCTCCTCCATCCAAACCACCCAACCTGCAAGCCTTCTCTCCAGCCAAATGGCACTAGGCTTGGCTCTTTTAGCCAAGGCTTTGCATCTAAGATAACCGTCATGAATATCTTAAGGCCCTCTAGACTCCTACTCAAAGGTCCAATCACGGGAATAATTGCCTCCGCCCCCGCCATGGTTGCCTTCCAGCCATCAATCGGTAACCTGAAACTCGTCGGCCGCAGCCCATAAACCCCGTTATTGCCTGCCGGACTCCTGATTGAGCCACCGATATCCGTCCCGATCCCCAAACAGCTCCCTTTCAATGCCAGAAGCGCACCCTCACCCCCCGAGCTCCCTCCACACGTCAACGCCCGATTGAACGGGTTCACAGTCTCGCCATAGAGGTTGCTGCTCGTCTCCAGATGCATCAACGTCTGCGGTTCCGTCGTCCGCGCATGAAAGACCGCGCCGGCATTGTGCAGGATTTGCAGAATATGCGCAGTTTGCGAGGCGATCTCGCCACGGCAGGAGACGAAGCCTGCGTTAAGGTCAAGTCCGCGGATGCCGATATGCTCCTTGACGGAGATGGGAAGGCCGTGGAGAGGCCCAATAGGACGGCCATGAGTGGCAAGGTAATCGTCGAGATAAGCGGCACGGGAGAGGGCGCGATGAGGAAGCAGCTCCGTGATACAGTTTGTCTGTATAGGAACAGGTCAGTTGGGTTTTCTGGCAATTCGGGAGGACTGCGGACAAGTTTTTGGGCGAGTCCAGCGCGGCGCAAGAAGGCATTAACCACGGCGACAGAACTAAGTTTTCCGCTCGCAAGCTTTGGCAGCAGTTGCTCTGCCGTTTGCCCTGTAATCTCGAGTTCCTCGGCTGTCAGCAGCTGGGTTGGAATAGCGGTCACGTTCAGAGGCAGTTCGTCGGGTACATTAGGGATATCAGGTTGCACAGCCGCTATCGTTTGGTCTCGATGTTCTTGTGCTTCTTTCGCAACTTCTTGCCATGGCTTTGCGGGTCTACTAGAAGGTAGGAGAGAATCTACGACGGGAGATGTGACAGCTGTAATCGTCGATCTTACAGTTTCCATTGCAGATCAAAAGAAACAAACAAGAAGACTCGGCAATGCGCGATATTCCCAAAAGAAAAATCGGAACGAAACAGACCCGTGTGCGATTTGACGTCGCTGTCTGGATATCTCCAGGACAATCACCATCCCCATCAACTACGATAAGGGTTCGAGACCGCGGCGTTAGGAGCTAGCTTGCGTGCTCAGATCTGCGAGCCCGCATACTATATCACCGTATCGTACCACCGGTGAGCAGACCGTCTGCCAACCCTGACGATATGCCGTATTTCCTGGACTTCACAGATTTCAATGTGCAGAAAACAAACTTTCCCGTGTCTGACCTCAAAGTGACGTCCATGAGACGGGTCACATGATTGCCCCTTCTTCGGGCTTTGAAAGCTCACGGCCATGATCCGACTGTGCTACCTCTAGTGCTTTACTTTACCTTATAGGTAGATAGGTACTTACCTTTGCCACGCTCTTGGCAGACAACGACAAGTTTCCCTGCCTTATCGCAGGGCGACGGATGGGGATTGCCTATCCTGGTAATCCGAGCTCGCTCATCTCAAGGCCCCGCATTCCCCCGCCCTGAACTTTTGTCGCCATCTAAGACTGCCATGAAACTCCAGGCGCCGATACAAGGCCCAAATTGGTCTTTCCGGAAGCTTGGAACCAAGAATTGCGTGAGAACCCCCCAGGTTCCGCGTCTCGTGCCAAACGGCTGTCACGGATAATGACGCGGTAAGGTGAGTTGTTCGGTCAAACCAATGATTCGCACCAATTCATAGCAAGCAGCTCTCAAGTTTCCGTCGCTCTAAAATTCTGTCTTCCTCCTGTTCTTTACTTTCTTCATTGTAACTTGCTGCTTCTCTTGCTGCTCCTCTTCCTGCTCCTCTTCGCCCCTGCTCCTGGCATCACAGCTTCCGGATCCAGAGCATCGTAATCTCAAACATTTCCTCAGAAGCCAGTTCTTGAATATTTGTTGTTCAACCCCGATTCCCAGTTTATCTCCAGCCCAACACACTATAGCCATCATGAGTACTTACTTACGTACTCGTACATCTGGTGCCTTGAGGAGTTGTACGCGTGTACCAACCGCCTGCTCAGCTTTGGCACCCTCCAGAGTCAAACCTACGAGCTTTAGACATGAGCCCCCCTGCATCTCTGGTGGACCGGTGAAGAGCTCCGCCAGTCATCTAGCAATTAGGAAAGCCCACACTACCACAAAAGACATGTCAGAATCTGGTGGCAGTATCGCCCTGGGCACACCCGCCCGCATGCCAGAGTTCAGCTTGCAGGACAAGGTGATTCTGGTATCTGGAGCTGCTCGAGGGTTGGGCTTAGTCCAAGCAGAGGCGTTGCTGGAAGCCGGTGCAACAGGTAGGAACACTGGTATTCTGACTGTTTGAGCATGAGCGTGTCGCTAATCTCACCCTCCAGTTCATGCCCTTGACCGTCTACCCGAGCCTTCACCGGCCTTCCATGAAGTTGCCAAACGAGCCAAAGAGCTTGGTACATCTCTCCACTACCACAGAATCGATGTTCGAGACGTGCCGAACCTCAACAAGATCGTTGAGGCAATTGGAAATGAACACGGTCGTCTTGATGGTCTCATTGCCGCAGCCGGTATCCAGCAGGAAATCCCCGCCATTGAATACCCCGCCGAGGAAATCGACAATATCTTGCATATCAATGTGACTGGCGTCTTCATGACTGCTCAGGCAGCCGCCCGTCAAATGATCAAGTACGGCCGGGGCGGCAGCATCTGTCTCATCGGCAGCATGAGCGGTACCATCGCCAACCGGGTATGTATTCCCTATTCCGTAATTTTTTCGCACCCCCTCCACCCGATTGCTGATCGCAGTGTGATAGGGTCTCATATGTCCGGCATACAACTCCAGCAAAGCCGCTGTTCTTCAACTCGCTCGTAACCTAGCTTCCGAATGGGGCAACTTGCCGCCTTCCCCCGCCAATACGGCCCGCCCATCCGCATCCCCTACCCACCAGAGCATTCGAGTCAACTCGCTCTCGCCGGGATATATTCTCACTGACATGGTGGATGCCTTATTTGAGCAGTATCCGGAGCGCCGGCGTGACTGGCCGCAGGAGAATATGTTGGGCCGACTGAGCAAACCTGCAGAATATCGTGGGGCTGCGGTGTTCTTGATGAGCGACGCGAGCTCTTTCTTGACCGGTGCGGATTTGAGGATGGATGGCGGGCACTCGTCATGGTAAGTGCGGGATGTTGATGAAAGCTGTAAAGACAAGTCTTCTGGGCCGTGAGAGATACGAGGTATGAGGGGAACCTGTATAATCAGCGTGGGCGCCTGGGGCGTCGAGTACAGTTTCTTTCTGGATCATGAGTAGTATAGAGTATATATACATAAACGAGGACTCTGATGTCCGACGGCTTTCGGTCATTTTGAGCACATATTACCGGTTCGACACACTTTTCACATCACTTATGGAATCATGATCGAAGGAAAGATTTGCTTCCGCTGCAACGCGGTGGCAAAGAAGGAGTCTTGTTTACCAAAGCTCAACAACATCTTGCCAAGATTTTGACCTGCAGTGACACTTGAAAGCGTCCCGAAGATTCTCCATCGTCCGGCCCAGGGGAGGCTGCCCTGCCACGCGGGTGCCAAAAAAACTGATACACGAAAATCTCCCCGCACCATAGAAATTTCACCACATCATAGCTCCCCACCTAAATTACTATCGCAGAGAATGCACGCACACAAGCTCTAGGGGAACCTGATTTCACATCACCTACGAAGGCTAAGGTCAAAGGCGCTATCGAATATCTAAATGCTCATAATATTCAGCACACTAAGGCAGATGTATTTCGACATTTTGACGTGTCTCACGCTACTGGATGGAGGATGCTTCACCCTGACAGTTCTCCGCGTAGACACCACAATCAGGATGAAGATGAACATAGAGGCAGACGTCCCTTAATATCTCCACGAGAGATCCGCGAAATGGAGAGGGTTTTGGAGGACGAAGGCTTCGCTGCGAAGGCCCTCACGTGGAAGCAGCTTGGTTATGAGTGTGGCCTTGATGTTTCCAGCCGTACAATACAAAGAGCTATGGGACGAATGGACTACCACAAGTGTATAGCATGCAGAAAGGGCTGGGTGAATAAAGATCTCGCACAGAGGCGTGTGGAGTACGCGAAGGTCATGCTTAAACGCTATCCAAATCCAGAGGATTGGAGGCCTGTACGCTTCTCAGATAAGGTCCACTAGGGTGTAGGGCCACAGGGGAAGCTAAGAATCATTAGAAAGCCAGGTGAACAATACTGTTTTGACTGTATCCAAGAACAGGATGATACTTCATTAAATATTAACTCCAAACGCCTTCACGCGTGGGCTGCCGTTGGATGGGACTTCAAAACAGACCTGATTTGGTATAATGTGCCTGGTAATACGAACGGGAAGATGTTAAAGGAGGTCTATTTAAAGCAGATACTTAAGCCTATTGTGAAGCCATAGCTAGATAAAGGTGATCATTTCATACTTAAAAAAGATGGAGATTCAGGTCACGGCAACAAAGGCAGGAATAGAGCAAGATGTCCTGTGCAGAAATGGAAGGAAGATGCTAAGATGAAGCACTATTTCAACTGCGCAGGATCCCCAGACCTTTCTATCATTGAGAATTGCTGGCAGCCACTAAAACAAGCCCTCAAAAAGTACCCACATTGGGACAACAACACCACGAAGGAGATAGCAGAGGAGGCATGGGATAGGGTTACACCTAGGTTCATCAATCCTAGGGTTGACGAGATGCCTAAACGACTAGATGCAGTCACTCAAGGTGAGGGCAAGATGACAGGATATTGAGACAGATAGGCAAGCACGTAGGCACGTAGGCACGTAGGCACTGTGGTTTTTTGACGTCATACATCACGAAAATAGCTCTGAATGGCTTCATAGATATCTGAAAATTTACGAATATTTAGGCGTTGTGCGCAGCATCTAGTTACATAGAAATTTAGGTGCGGAGCTATGGTGGGGGAGATTTTCGTGTATCAGTTTTTTTGGCACCCGCGTGCCTGCATGGTTAATACCTACTTGCACAAGCGCGACCAACATGGTTACATCGATGTGGTACATATGGTTTTCTTCAAACTTATCTGATTCGAGCTGGTAGCGCTATGCGGCTTAGAGTATCTATCATATAATTTGTCTGTCATGCTGTCTGGTGTTCTGCAGTCTTTTTTTATGTTTTGGCCGCGGTTTTCCATCATCTTATCCGTGTCTGCTGTTTTTGATGACCCAGTGATGAAGGCAAACAACTCCAGAAAAGTCTCATGACAGCTTCAAGTCTCCCGCCGCTGTCAATATTCTGAATGTTCTTTGTCACGCCTATTTTTGGAGAAGAAGATTTTGGTAACAGAACTTTGAGCACTATTCAGACGGGGGTAATTTGAACAGAACAGCCCTGAAGGGAGACCATGAGAAAAAGGAGGGATGGGTATCAATGCGCTCAAATTGATGAATCGAAAGAACTGTAAATTCCAGATCATAGAGTAATGGAGCTAGCCCTGGATCATTAGATCCATGCCACGGCTCTTTGCTCTCTGCGTTCTCAACCATCCTCACTCAGTCTTTTCCATTTCACAAGACGAGAATTTCACAGCGTAAGGCATACCGTGGTCTATCAAAGCTAAGCTCGCGAATGTAATGCTGGACTTGGTTCATTATCGCACCAGTAGCCAGAACAGGATTGTTATTATTTTTGGAAATCTAATAGACGAGATTTTCTTAGAATTCCACATTCATTGTAAACACGCAGCTCATCCCAGGAGAGCATGAGAAACGGAGAGCATTCACTCACAGAAAATTATAGTCAGTAACCTTTCCATTTGAGTATAGGTTGTCTCCCACACCAAAATCCTCATTAATCCTTCAATCTACCAGTCAGGAAAGTCACATTGATCTATACTGATGCGCTTTCCACAACATCCATTTCCTCGACATCCCCTTCCCCATTTGCACCTTCTCCATCTTCAGCAGCTTTGCGTGCAGGAAATGCTCTAAAATCCATCGAGGATGACCCGGATGCCTCCCCCCCGAACCGGAAGCGCATTCCAGGTAGACTAGCCCAACTCATGCCCGCCTCTCCTCTCTGTATGCCTTCACGCGCTGCCACTCTCATATTATTCCCGGAGCCATTCTTAGATTCCTTCTCGGAAAGCCTGATCAAATTGTAGTACAGTTGCGACAGCTTGCGGGACTCGATAGTAGGAATCATGCTGTTGACCACGGGACCACCGCCCTTGAGGAGGTTCTCAATGGTTCGTTTGCAGTGGTCGCGGATGACTGGGTCATGAACGAGCGGGTTGGGCGTGCCGTCATGCCATTGGTTCTCGAATTCTTGGGCAAGGTGCCAGAGGACCTCTGCGACCTCGGTGTCGATCTGTGGTGCGTCGGTCGCAGATTGGAGGGCTCCGCGTTCGAGAAGTTTGAGCGTTCGTTGAGTGAGCCTTGATTGTGCCTTGGCTAGGAATGGTTGTCCCCGTGGCATTTTCGAGTCCTGACCGTTGGTCTTGTTGACGAGGTTGCCATCGCACCGTCGGGATTTTTGGAGGTCGATGTGAGCGTAACTCACATTCTGTGGGTGTTTCCGCTCGATGTGATCGTTGGCAGATCCTTGCTTTCGGCGAGATCGGTTGGGGTTGCGCCGGGGCGTAGAGCTTGCCTGTGTTGTCGCGATACGTAGTTTTTTCCGTGAGACCGCTTCGGATGCTTCTTTGTCATTTGATGTGGGTTGTCTTACCTTGATTTTGAGCTTTTGCACGGGGGACTGATGGACGTGGCCAGATCTTGGCGTACTGCCATCGGGGTTTGTCGGAAAGGATGTACAGTGATCAGGAGGATCCGTGCCATGCTCGATACTGCTTGACATATCACTGTCTTTTCGGCTAGCAATTTCAGAGGCGTGCGCTGGATGGTATGGGTCAATCTTATGACCTTCCATCGCTGTGGCGCTCAAGGTCGGTCATGCGTGCTTAGAGTATTTGGTTGCCGGAATTTCTGGTGCTTGATGCCTTCAATAGATGTCATCGCTTCAAGACAGATCTGGTGATGCGAAAAGCTTCCAGTTAAGTGTCAACTGCAAAAGGTTTGTGCGAGATAGCTTGCTCGAGAGAACCTTCTGATCTAGAAAACCGGAAGCATTGAGCATATGAGCGGTGGATATTGTGAGTTATTGAAGAAGAATACGACAAGACTGTGCGATGAGGATGGCCGTTCTGGCGAGCGACTTTACTGCACAAGAGAGGAATTATAACGTCGAGCAGTTAAGAAAGGAAAAGCTAACGTTGGTGCAAATAGAAAGTCACTGAACATAGCGTACTCCACAATTAAGTCCTCAGAAATGGCATCAAACATGGGAACAACCACAGCGCAACTTTGTGAATACCTTGCAAGTCCATCACTGTTTCTACTGCCACAAGGCTTCCTACTGCATTGTCTAACGCAGAGGCTTGATTTCACAAGGGCGGAGCCTAGCATCCATCCCCGCGAAGCTGATGAACATTTCGTGAAGTCGTCGTGCCACTTAAAGGGCACTTTAGACTTCTAATAGCTGATCAGACCCATTGCCTTGCATTTTCTGACGCGACATGAAGAGCCTTTGTCTTGTTGAGGTTAACGGAGACAGCCCAGGATTCGGTGGCAGGGATACTCGGCTGGTCCCGACACCACCTTTTCAGGCAACGTAGCTCCATCATCCAAAAGCTCTTCTCATCGCTGCTGTCTTCACCATCACTCGCAAAACTCCATCTTTTTCGCCGTCATGCGGACTTTATACGGAGCTGTAGCTCTTCTAAGTGCCAGCGCTGTCTCTGCCGCATCTTGGAGCTTCAGCGATGCTACTCTGACAGTTCAGGGCAAAGGTACGGGCGTTGGAGGTGGATTGAAAGAGAAGTAGGCCAATCCAGCAATCTGTATTTTATTTGTACTTATTATCGTGTACAGACTTGATCCCAAATCTCCTTTATCGAAAGCTGTCACACTCGAAGGTGCAGACTCGCTGAAGATCGTCCTGACGACGACGGATGGCAAGAAGCCCGCCAGGCCCCACCAGGCATTTCTTACAATTGCCGACACGGCTTCGGGACTTGAGGAAGCTTTTCCTTTCAGCTTGAAAGAGAATGGAAAGGGCAAAGTTGAATTGGTCAGTTGAACGATGGCCACGAATGGATTAGCAGTGGTTAACAAACACAGACTCAAAGGGACATCCCGCTCCAATTACTTGCAAGCACATCACACCTCATAGCATCCATTGTCCTCGGCTCTTTCGGCGCATCTACTCCCATCAATACTGAGGTCTTTCAAATCGACCTTCAGCGCGATCCTAGCGCTCCAATGGAAACCGCGGCACCGGTCCGGTACGGGAAGCAACCCGAAATCCACCACATCTTCAAGCCGGACCCCAAGAGTCCCAACGTCTTGATTACCATCGTCTTCTCCCTTGCCATATTCGCTACCTTGCCGGTGCTCCTCGGGACATGGCTCACAGTCGGGGCCAATTTCAGCCATTTGCCTAAGGCATTCGATACCGCTCCTGCCGCACATGGCGTCTTCTTTCTATCTATATTAGCATTGGAGGGCATCTTCGTCGCGTACTACACATCTTTGAATCTGTTTCAGACATTACCTGCTGTCGCTGTCGTGGGAGTTGTGGCATTCCTGAGTGGAACGAGAGCGTTGACAGAAGTACAAGGCCGGAGGTTAGCAGGAGAGAGATAAAAGTTCTCTGTAGAAAAAATCTGGGGGCATCTTGTGCGCACTGAAGCTGCCTGTCATTTCGTGCTGATGCATTTTGATCTTGAAAGCCTTCATCAATAGCTTGGTTTGTATGCGATGTAGAAGTATGACATCTAAAAGCTTTCTCTAATTCCATTTCTTCCTGAGCCTCAAGCTTTCGTCTTTACAGGCTTGTCTTTCTAGCCTGTACGCTCTTTTGATCTCCACACTTTTACTCGCGTTACCGCCCTTATCCAAGGCCTCCCAACTACTCTTGCCAAGGATGGCAAGTACGAAGAACCTGAAAGACCGGTTTGTCGTTCATTCGTGCCAACTTCGTTGTCTCTAGATACGGTTTGGCCGTCGAGGCACGTTTTTTCGACCGTGCATCTCTAACATCCACGCTGCTGGCACCTTTTCACAGTCATGTTGTCGTTGTACTGACCCCTGGCGGCTTCTTAAGTCTTCACTTCTTCCAACTCAAAGACACACTTATTTCGAACAAGCATTCATGAACACGCACAGCGGCAGTCCTTATTTCACTAGCAATGCAGTGACCAATGTTCACATGAACCAGTCTAGCTGGATTCATTCGCTCTATCACAACCATCACTGGTAATAATATAATTTGGTTGCTCTATGCGGGCTGCGTTTATACAGTTAGCTAAATAGCTGGCCCTCAGCACAGGTCCTTTTCAGTATCGACACATCGAGCGGTCTATCCTTCCAGAGGAAATCATTAGTCCAGGTAAGTGGCCGACATCGTTCAATCATGCTTCCTGAACTGCTGTGTTTCCTAAGCGGAGTCTCATTGCTGAGGAATTCTAGTCTGAGGCACGGTGCAACAGGGTCGCATGCATCCCCACAGAGATGCGACGTCTTTCAACACCTTGAATCAGAATGAGGCGCAGGGCACGTGAATGCACGAACTTCGAGTATTGTGTCGAATCAGTATGAACTGGTACAGTCGCAAGCTTTTGTCTGACTGATAACTTGCAGTGCGTTGGTCAAGACTCGGCTGCTAGGCTCGATCATCTCACGTGGGAGGCGGCCAAAGAATTAGATACGTTGCGCAGAAGCCTGGCGTCTTGAGCCCGCACGGTGGTTCGAAGCCTTCGTAGCTTCTTTGCCGCGCGCAATCAGAAACGTGGATTGGAGACAGTCTGCGGAGATGCGGATGTCGCCGGTACTCAAGGACACGGCTGCCGGCCAAAGTGTACGCGTACGTGACGTGGGGCAGGGGTTCTTCAGGTAAGGCTTCTTTAGACTCGATACGATGATACACTGAGCAACTGCTTGGATGTTGCTGTATTCAATTACGAAGACTTCGGGTGTGCAAACAGGCAAGGCTCCATACGAACGATCCGGTGTGAGTTGCTTTTCGTGTCGGGAAACAATCGGCCGGAACATAATGAATTTTGTGGGCCTGAAATGGCCATCTGCTTGCTTAGGCCACTGGATTGGTCCTGTCCTCAAGTCTCATTTCTCCCTTTCTAAACATCAGGTAGTGTTCTTAGGCTAGGGGCGGCTATCTTGCATTCGGTTCGACCGTCAGAACGCCAACAATACGCAAGGACGTACCATCGGCACGAAGTACGTGGTTCGATTCACCATCACCTGTAGAGAATGATGATTCGGGTAACAGGAGATCTGTTACCCAATGTAAATTGGGACTTCGTGGTTATTTGCACGTTGTCACTGTGCCGCTGGGTTGACTTTGTATTCAAGAAATGTTTGTTCTTTTACCAATGTCCACGAGGCTGGAATTACATAAGGTAGCTATTTATAGAGAAGTAAATGCATGCTACCGCTGGGTACCTTGCTATCAGCAAGACCTCTCCAAGATTGATCCACGCCGGAATGGCACAAGTTTACAGTTTATTGATGAGGCTTTGTATGCAAGATTACGGAGTTCGAGGCTGATGTGCAGTTACCTCATACATCTCTCATTTGCCCTGGTGGGGCTTTGTGGCGGGTTCGCCAGGAGCAAACGATGCCTCTTACCTCAACGGAACGTAAAACCAACAAGAGGCGGTGAGAGCCGTTCAATGCAGTCCGCACGACGGGTTCAAACGTCGCCGACGTACAGATTGTACTACGTAGGTACCTAACGGTAGGCTTTGTATTTGTTTTTATGTTGGATAAGAGGAGGATGGGAGATAGCGGAGACTTCTCCACATACGGCGAGCACCGCCAGGTAGGTCGGACCTTCCCGTCTGATGCCGACCCTGTAGGTACCCACGTACCTTACCCTGCCCTACCACCACCACCATGCGTGTTGGACCCTTAGGTGCTTGGTTAGATTCAGCCTCGTTTGGAGAGAGCCACACCCTGGTCAATGGCTGGACAGCTATCATGCCACTTCTGCGGAGGAAAGAGCGCGTGACAACTCTCCTGTCGCTTCTCCCGTCGGCAGATAGATCAGGTATTATTAGGTGCAGCATAGATACCTGGATGTGTCAGTATGTACAGGGGAAGCGACAATGATCTGTATGGAGGTATCACCCACTTACATCGAAGAGCATTCGCAGGCGTTTGCATTATTCAGTTCTGCCTCCACTCGGATAAAAGCATGGGATTCCTGTTAAGGGTAATGCAGATCTCGCTAGCCAAACCCAGCTCCATGCAGACTGCGGTCGACCCCTTCCAGCGAAACTTCTGCTGTTGCTTACTACTCTCTTGCAAACCATCCAGTTCATAGTGTGACCTTGACGGTATTCTCGCCACGTGGGGAGAGATGTCCGGACAGGTTATCGTCTTCGCATCATCGCGCAGTTTGCATCTGCGCCAGAAAACGGGCTCGATGTGGTGGAACTGGAGGACAGGCCTACACTCATTGGTGCGCTTTTCCAATCACTTTTCCAGGTCTGAATCGCTAGGTCAATCATCAGGACCTACAATCGACCTCGCTGAGACCGCATATGTGGCTCTTGGAAGGTGTGCGACCTAAATCGCTCTTCACAAGCGACTGTCCAAAGATATCAATAGCCTTGCTACTCCAGCAGCCTAGCCTCCAGTGAGAACCGATCATTTTGGCGCCTTCATATACCGACAGGTCGAAGGATGACAGAGGTATTATTGATGGCCACCTGCCAAACTGAATTGCAGAAAGCATAAGCGATGGCTTGCGCTTCAGCCATTGAAAAATCTCCTTGGGGTCCTTGGCGAACCCGGGGAAAGGCGCCGCTGATGGTAAAGCGCTGATGGACAGCTTCTAACCCGCGCATTAGCGAGCGCCTCAACAAGTCCGGAGGAAACGGCTGATGACAGGGAACCGAGGCTGGAATCTTGGCCCGTCCATCTCCAGGGTGCCAATAGGGCAGCTCGTTGATGTCGATCTGCCAGGGTTCAGATATTTTTACTTCTCCTCCATAGTTTCGCACGGGGGCACAAACCGTCTCTGCAGATCTAACGACATATGCGCCCAGCTAACTATCGAATGAGCCCTGATCCCAACCGTCCGCACTGCTCACGATGCCGCCATACTCTATTCTGTGCAGCCAGACCCTTTCGAGGTGGGGCTCGTGAGCGCGACAAGGGTCACTCCATACAAGGAGCGGCTCGATGAGCTCCTCCATACCCACATCTGATATTTGCAAAGGCTTGCTCACCTGCCTTAGCTTCTGAGAAATACCACGTCCTTGGGTATTTGCCGCGAGGTACTGCAACCCAGCGACGATCGATAGTTACGGATACCCGGAAGCTACATAAGCTCGCCATGGCCAGCATATGAGCTGCTCTTTACGATCGGCCCGCGAGTCATTTCTCTCCTTATCCTCTCTTCTCTCCTGGCCTTCTTTGTTAAGAGAGGAGTCCTTTCCCTTCGGAGTCCCTCAGTTCAATTGCGTTGAGCTTACAGCAGCAATAATGCTTCATTCACTAGCTTTTCTGGCCGTCGGGCTGAGCTTCTCTGCTCATGCCGTAGTGATTGACATGGAGGGCCTTCCAGATACTGGTCTAGACACCTCATCATGGACCACAGGGACGGCACCTCCAATTGCTGATCTGGTAGACCTCAACGATATGCAGATTGCGGCCAAGAATACCCTCTCAGGTGCAAACTATGCCTACTATCGTACAGGCGCGCTGGATGAAATCAGTAAGTAAGCCTCTGGTGTAAATCCACTTCAAAAAAGTACGTGAGCTGACCGCAAGTAGCTTATAATAATAATCTATTCATCTGGGAAAAGCTGCGTCTCAATGGCTTCAGTTTTGTAGATGTATCGAACCTAAACTTAGCGTATGCTTCAGACTTCTTCAGAATTGCAAAGGGCCTGCATTCTAACTGGCAAACTTTCTAGAACCACCATCCTGGGCTATAACTTCAGCCTTCCTTTCTTCATTGCCCCAGCTGCCCAGGCTGGTCGTGCTAGCTCTGGTGCCGAGACCAACCTTGTCAAAGCCGCTGGCGCCGCCGGCGCCCTCTACGTTCCTTCTATCTCTTCGACACAGTCCATTCAGACCATTGGCGCTGCCGCCGCCCCTGGCCAGGTCATGTTCCACCAGGAGTACATCTGGAGTGACCAGAACCGCTTGCAGACAGAGCTACAGCAGATTGAGGCCGCTGGCTTCAAAGCCATCTTCTTGACCGTTGACAATACGGGTGTCAATGGCATTAGGGATCGCTCGCTACGCTTTGAAGGTGGTGGTGACACGGGCCACAGCGCAACATTCACAATCCAAGCGCTCAACCAGCTGAGGAACATGACGTCTCTGCCGATCGTGCCAAAGGGTGTCAAGACAGCTCACGATGTGAAGCTCTGTGCTGACCTAGGCTTCCCCGCTGTATACATATCGAATCACGGCGGGCGGGTCGTTGACCTTGCACCGACTGCCATCGAGATTCTGCTTGACGTCCATAATCAGTATCCCGAGGTCTTCTCGCAACTGGAGATCTATGCTGATGGTGGCGTCCGCCGCGCCACTCACGTGCTGGCGCTCATTGCGCTTGGAGTGCGAGCTGTCGGTCTCGGACGCTCACCCATGTATTCGAACGTCTACGGTCAGCAGGGTGTATCGAAGATGATCAGCATTCTTCAGCAGGAGTTGATAACGGAGATGGCGCTTTTGGGACAGTCCGATATTAACGCGTGGAGAGGAAATACTACCTTCGTAAGTATACCCAAAATACATCCCTCAACCTCTAAGATGAGATGCTGACATGAGGCGTACAGCTCAACACCAGGCAAATCGAACTGGACTACTTTGGTGCTCCGCTCAGTAAGAGCACAGCTACCGTCAATGGAGACTTCGTCTTCGCTGGTAATGCATCAACACACCACTAATCTGGGGCTACATCGGGAAACTTTGACGAGGATGGCATGAGGGGAAATGGAGCGTGGCACTGGCACATGGATCTTTGGGGATGTGCAACAGGGTTGACGACTTAGACAACAAGAATAATGTAAAAAGCTTAATGTGGAATTGGGCAAGTTTGCGGCGCTTACTCGCTTTGCTCTCGCAACGTTTAGAGCTCGAAATCATACAAATGTTTGTAATAATGGACAAAACAAGGACCTTACCCTGCTTGTTTCTGCTGACGAAACTGCTTGTGTGTGAAGTCAAGATCCGACAATGCATGATGCCACGACATTCGAGGTCATCCTCGAAGCCTCTCGTATATTGAAACTCGAGTTTCTAGCCACGCGGAACCACCATGCCACGGATGAGCTCGGTACCAGACATGCAGGCGGCCCGCCGAAAACGCATATTCTAGCCGCGTAACCAAGCTGTCACTTGCCACGCGCCCCGTCAGTACGGATGACGCCGTCGGTGTCGCCTGGAAGTTTGGTCGTACATCAAGACAATAACTAATATACATCGTTCCATCTTTGCGCAGCTTCCCGATACGACCATGCGACTCCACTTGATTTCCAAGGCTTATCCCGGCATCCTGGGGCGTATCTAGATCGACGAGTCCAATTTCTTGCGTATTCCGGTCTGAGCTCGTGTTCGATGAACCTATGATGCTATGGTGGCGAGCGTGGCTATCGCAATGCCGGATGACGTTGTACCGTCGTACCTTGCAGGCAGGGTTTTGAGGCTTGGCCCGTCTTTGCTCGCTAAAGCTGGATCGTCCCCGAGGGCGTCGAGTCAAACATCCCGTTCTTCTTAGACTGAAGTTTGGTAGCCTGAAGGTTGGTTTCTAGTTCGGTGTATGGAAAGGGGCACCTATGCTCCAAGCTCTCGATTGCTAGACATGATGATTGCAGGGGCTAGTCGATCGATGGGACGGACAAAGATAGTGTCGCAGCGGTTGCTGCAGGTGCGGGAATCTCGGCCGGACGGAATTTCTTCGACCGAGACGCGCGACGTGTCTCAGTCAGAAAGTAGCTCCTCAACATTTCCATATCAGTAGTATGTTCGAAGGACAGTACCAACTTAGCCCAAGCTGTAATCTGCTGTGAGTCGAATAGACTTTCAGACGATGTCCGTGTCTGCTAAAGAAGGTTGGATTGGCCTGTGCATAAAACGCCGTACAAACCCTCGATTCCCTCTTTCCTCAAGGAACGGAAGAACATGAGAAAGTGCAGTGTGGAGACGACGATTACTAGTATTGACCTTTGAACGTCGCAACATAGCAGCAATCCCAAATAGCTCCACAGGTCCCTGAATATGTTCGATGAAAAGTCTCAGGAACGCTTCGGCGGGCCTGACGATTAGGGTTCTTGGTAGGCCTCAAAACTCATTCAGCTTCCTTCGAGCAATACAGCCACCGCGAGAGTACACCGTACCTCTAGCGAAGGTGAGATTAATTACATGCTCTTCCAAAAACTCTTTGTCCTTGGGTACCTTTGGTAGTAGCCCACTCATTGAGGAAGAAACTCCATGACCAAGAGGCATTTCAACCCTGTTCACACTAGAGAAATATTGCAAGAGAATTTTCGCTCTACCGTGTAGTTGTGTCGTGAACTTCTGTGCGCCCTGGTATTTTTCTTACCTAATTGATGTCTGGCTCATGGTATGAGAGGATAAGCGAGTGTGTTACTATGAGTATTCATGTCACAAACCCGCCTCATATGATGAATCGAGGGTTGAAGGTACATGAACGGTTATCATGTTTACGGTCATCGCATGACAGACAAAGCTTCATACGCGGTGTCCTTGATAACTTTGAAATCGTGCGATCTGATGGGAACCGTCATAGCTGCTCCTTTCATTCCTCACTCTCTATCATGTTGTCTGACCTACAAATGCCGGGGGGTGAAGCTGGGTTGGAACCAACAGTAGATGTCCAGGAGCTCGACACCATGGAATATTCGGAGTCTGTCTAAAGACTACGATAACAGAGAAAGCCCACAACTTTCCGCGGAGCCGGACTGCTTAAGTTTTGGGTGTAAATCGATAAGGCAGTAGAGATATACGATGGGATATCCTGTACCCTCTTAAGTCATCAGGTTATCGTACATCGTACCTACGTCTTCACAGTGTACTCTACGGGGTAGGTACCTGCGCAGATGCAGAGTCGTTTGGCTGTGCACGGAGGCCGGCTTCTTCCGACGTCCCGTGTGTTCTACTCCGCACGGCAAAAAAAGTTGTCTTCGAGCCCCAAAAGCTTTGGCTATTCGTCTTGCCAGCCAAAGCTATTTATTCGAGCCAATTGGATCACCATCATGTCGGTCGATGGTGGTCAAGCAGATGGAAATGGTCAGCCTGCTGCTTCACCGTCTATCAAGCCCGGCGATCGTGTTGTAGACGCCGTAACGACCCCGAAGCAGCCACCTTCAGAATCGACAACAGCCACCTGGACGCGTCTTCTCACAATTACTTCTTTCTGGGCGATTGCAGTCTTGCTTGGTCTCCCAATATGGTGGAGGACCACGACGATCCATCGCGCCTCCCTGCCTCTTCAGGCAATGAATGCGTGGGCGGACGGACAGGCATGAAATGAATGCGAATCTGCAAGGAAGAAAGCTAACTATCTGCAGGCCTGTCGCCCAGAGTTTCCTCTAAAGATAGCTGTTGAGTCTGCATATATTTCTGCTGCAGATGCTCAACATCTACTGCGTACCACTCAGCACGCAATCGATGACCACAACGAGTTCTCTGCTCACCATTTACGATTGCTTCTTTCCGAATCAACAAGGCAGAACAATGACTCACAAGCAATGCATCCGCCAGACGTGGCTGGATTGGATGACACAAACATTGCTCTCACCATTCGTCTTGTGCCTTCCTCAAATGGTAACACGCCTCGAGCCAGTCTACATCCGTACGACTCGGTGCTCGATGTTTTTTATACGACCAACCAGCTTCCATCACCTTCATCCACATCTTCGCCGTTGGCGACCTTCATTGCACTTGAACTACAAAATTTATATGGGGAAGAGAAGGCCATCCTTGCATACCTACTATCTTCAAGTTCGAGCGCGGCAGGGATTGAGTCACCGGCCTTGTCTCGAGAAGTGGCCGAAAGTCTTGCCAAGCGGACGACACGATCTGTCAAATCGGCTGCAACATATCATTTGACGTTCTCCCTGTTTACGCCAAATTTTCAGCCATCGGATTGGGCTATAGAAGCTGCTCTTGAAGATCATATGACTGCTTTACTTCAAGCACTCGCACCTATCAGCAATTTCACGGTTGACACTCAGGTTCAGCTCTATGCAACTTTTGCACCGTCAATCCATGAGCCGGAGTACGATGAGCATTCCAAATCATGGGTATTGCGGAGGGAAGATCTCAGTGGATTCATTAACGCAGCTGAATGGCCCCTCAGTCCTAGCATAGGGGAAGGGCCAACCGTCAACTTTGTCCTCTATGTCCCTTCTGAAAGTCGAACCCCGCTGCTCATCAAAGAAAATGGTGGAGATAGCTGGCTTCTTCCGCAATGGGGTGGTGTACGCATCTTGAATTTACCTACTGGAAACGACAAGGCTCATGCAGCTTCAAAGAGACTGACCAAAGAGATGCTTGAAGGGCCGTTCTTTACCTTTTCGAATCAACTTTTGTCCCTTTTGGGTGTTCCCGAGACCCCTTCCTCGCTGCCGCTACGCCTTTCCACCCTAGTTCGAGTGCGTGCTGCGTCACTGCTTTTCTCTGCTTCTTCCACTCTCGGATCGCTGGCTCGCCTCACTCGTGCTCTCCCTTCGATCTCTATTCCAGATACCGTTGCAGAGTCAGTCGATCTTACCATTGCTCATCTGCACCGCGCTTGCGACGATTTGCGAGAAGGCAAATTTCAAACCGCCCTAGAGAACAGCAGGATCGCAGACAGAGAAGTTGAGAAGGCTTTCTTCGAACCTGCAATGGTAGGTCAAGTCTACTTTCCGGATGAACATAAAGTAGCTGTGTATCTGCCACTTCTCGGTCCAGTAGCCGTGCCTTTGATTATGGCCGCAGTCAAGGAAGTCAGAAAGGCAATCGCTAGAGGAAAAAAATCCCGCTAGATGACGGCATGTGCGCGATTGCAGGATTCCATCCGTGACGGATCATTCTGCAAGAGGTATACTAATTTCAACAGTGAGGTTTGAGTCGTTCTTGGCAAGCACTCCGAGCTAGGATCTGCCGCTTGGCCCCTCTGACACGGGAATCCGACCTTGTGCAGCCTCTATTCGTAGCTATACCAATGGGCTAGCACTATTGATTTGGCACTCCATCTAGTTCTTGGATCTCTTCTAGGATCTCCGGAGATGTTTAGTGCGACGCGGGGTATGGTGGGGTTGGCCGGTCTCGCCAGGGTAAGACCATGCCATTCATCGCATTGACAGAGACATTCCCGAAAAGCATGACATCTCCAAGAATTTACAATATCTCTCGAGATCCCTCGGCTGCTTTTCCGTTCCTCAACGATTGCTCAGTTCTGAGAAAGTTGCACCAATATGGCAATCTGGGAAAAGGCTCAATCGGGCGTTAAGGCAACACTTGATAGCGTGACATCCGACCCGAAGAATGGGGTCCCGGGGATGGTGTTTGCCGCTGTGGACAAGAAGGGCTCCATTGTTGCATCGCACGCATCCGGAAAGCTCGGACTTTATCGAAACGAGCCTATGTCTATGGATTCAGTCTTCTGGATTGCTTCTTGTAGGCACTCGCGTGGCAATCTGCGACAAAACTGACTAATCTTCGGAAGGCACAAAGATGATCACAGGTATTGCATGCATGCAGCTGGTAGAACAAGGAAAACTTTCGCTTGATGATGCTGGCCAACTTTATAAGGTGCTTCCAGAGCTCACTGACAAGAAGTATCTAAATGATCAAGGGCAACTGGAACCAAAGCAGGGTGAAATCACTTTAGAGATGCTTCTAACTCATACTGCCGGATTTGGCTACACCTTATTCAATGAGAAACTCCGCAACTACGGGCGACCCATTGGCTTCTCCGAATTTAATGGCGATGTGGCAGACTTTATGAATATGCCATTGGTCAACCAGCCTGGCACAAGATGGGAATATGGAATTAACTTAGATTGGGCTGGTATTGCTGTCGAACGTGTTTCTGGATTGAGCCTGAATGACTACTTTCAAAAGCACATCTTTGGACCTCTTGGGATTACAGAAATTTCTATGTTTCCAAGTGAAGAGATGAAGGCGCGACTTGCCAGTATGCACCAAACTGACCTCGATGGCAGCGTCAGGGAGAGAGATCATATCCATCAGCGCGCTATGACGGCTAAAACTGACCACGAGAAGAAACACATCTTCAACAGTGGCGGGGCAGGCTGCTTTGCAAAGCCTACCGAATACTGCAGTAAGTCTATCAGTTTCCGAGATGATTTCCACTTGGAACCTGTACCCTGACTGGCCTCGCCTCAATCAGAGATTCTGGCCACGCTTCTGAACAACGGAACCTCTCCGACAACCAACGCGCAGATTCTTAAACCAGAGACGGTCGACAATATGTTCCGAAACCACATTCCTCAATTCCCCGACTTTGGCCGACAAGGAATTGCAGCAGCGAAGCCTGAGCTAACAAACGCCCTTCCCGACGTGTATCCTCAAGAAGGAAACCCACCACAGGGATGGGGTCTATCATTTTTCATTAGTACCGATGAATCTGGCAAGGGCAAGGGAACCGGAAGGAGTAACGGGACAGTCCATTGGGCGGGATTGCCAAACTTGTTCTGGTGGTGCGATAGGGAAAATGGAGTCGCAGGCATTATTGCCTCGCAGATTGTGCCTTTTGCCAGTGAGTATATCGTCATTAAGATTGAAAGCAGCTGAACACCTGAATGCTCACAACAACGCAGATATGCAAGTTCTCGGTTCTTGGGCGGGATGCGAAAAGGCAGTCTACGATAGCCTCCACGCTTAAATTAGTATAGACAGTGTCAATCAATTTGGTCGCACTCGCGAAGCCCCTGAACCATTATGATATCCAAATCGGCTTGCCCATCTACTTCCTACGATCTGGTACATTGATGCAGTCAACGGAGGGTGACTCCCATAGTCACAACTTCGTTCTATCACAAAACTGTGCCTGGGTCACCGCAACCACAGGTAACAGCTCCCCGCCAACTCGGGTATAGACTTAGGCCTTCTCTGTGATATAAGGAAATTAAGCGGTCTCCGCACGCTCATGTTGTGTCCTACACGCATAGGTTTTCACCATACTTTTCTCACTTGCAGAACGTCATGTGGCCAACCGGAAGCCCTGGCATTCTTCTGCCTCCCATGGCGTTCCCTAATCATCGTGAAGGCCTGAGAAAGATGTCTCTCAGGAACCTCTCTCGGTCGATTCAGACTTTAGATGATGAAGACCTTGCTCGGTTCACGACCGCTCTCGAACACTACCTCGCATATCAGCGCGCCATCGACCCTCTACGTAGGACCGTCCGCTTACGGGCCCCCACGAGCGCCAGCGAGTTAACCCTTGACAAAACGGAAAAGAGTGTCGATGAATGTCTCGCCGAGATCAACGCGCTCCCCCACGCAAACCAAGAAGCGCTCCTCTCCGAAATCCAGACCGCGAACGCGCTCCGCGGCCCAGCCGCCCACCTCCGCGAAGCTCTCGAGCTCTCTAGTATCACCCTGCGCGGCGAGATCAGCCTCGCAGCCTTCGGCCGCAAGATCGACACCAACGAAGCCCTCGGCAAGGGCCTGCACCAACAGGAGCTCAACGTGCACGCCCGCTTCTACCTCGTCCCCGCCGACCCGCAAGTTCCGGACATGGTGCTTGAGCTCTCGTACGGCTACAGGACGATGACGCAGCCCATCGAGTCCGCCGTCTGCCCCGATGATAATGTCTGGATGGGATCTGATGGCGAAGAGATCGAGTATGACGACGCCCCGATCTTTTACTCGGAAGTCTGGGTCACTGCGCACTACGGCCCGGGTGATGCAGCGGTGGTGGCCACGAGGCCGCTGGATGCGACGCTCACGTGTACGGCGTTAAGGCATCAGAGGAGGAGTGATCTCTACGCGTATGACTACCAGCATGGCGAGCTGCGGGATTTGTTGCAGGCGGTGGCAGAAGATGTAGGATGGGGGACTA
Source organism: Viridothelium virens (assembly GCA_010094025.1). Lineage (NCBI taxonomy): Eukaryota > Fungi > Ascomycota > Dothideomycetes > Trypetheliales > Trypetheliaceae > Viridothelium > Viridothelium virens. Next base: position 11,802 of record ML991858.1, on the reverse strand, counting down.
TGGAAGCGGACGTAGCGGGGATTGAGACGCTGAATGATGAGGGGGTGAGGCAGCTGGAAGAGTTTGTGCGAATGCTGTTTGTGCCTGCGGAGAGTGAGGAGGAGCAGGCAGCGCAGGGGGATGAGGCCGGAGATGGTGAAGATATGCAACAGCGTGCAACTGTGGGGAGGGAATTCCTGGATGTGCTGGTTGGAAGGGAGATTGTGCCGGAGGTGGACGATATGATGGGATTGATGGTTCTGGATGTGTTGCTGCATCAGTTGAATGCGTCGCGTCGAAAAGGCGATATTGCGGTATTCCATAAGATGGCGAAGGAGAGACCAGAGTTGCTAAAGATGAAATACGGAGCAGCTTAGGGAGACGCGTTGCGGCTTATCCACCGATGACAGATTCGACTTGAATTCTACACTCTATGACAAAGGAAAAATCTGCCGTCTGAAATCTCTGAGTCGGTGAAAAGTGAACTAACTACCTTACGGCGGCTGGGGGGTGCCTCAACGGGTACTTAATACAATGTTACCTCAGTTTAACTGTTATAACCATGTTGGTCCATGTTTAAGCGGTGTTAACATGGACCAACAAGGTCATAACAGTGAGGTCGAAATAACATTGTATTAATTACCAGTTGAGGCACCCCCCAGCCGCCGTAAGGTACAAAGCAGATCCAATGATCTTCATCTTTCAGCAAACTCGACAGCGACCTTGATGGACTCCGGGGCGTTGTGAGGCAATGAGGGCTTTTCTCTTGATAAAGCCTGGTTTGAGCCTTTTCGTATTCAACGCATACAACTCCGCGCAGTGAGCCAGAGCTTGTTTTTCTATCCAGGTGACGGGCCCGACACCTGATTGGTTCAGAAATATGCCCAGCGATGTCCAAAGTTTCTTCTTGTACGGTACACCAAGCATCTTCGTCACGCCGCCATCCAGTCATCCCGTTACCGCAATTTCCATATCTGTACCTCGCGTAACCAAGTCCGTCAGCACGACTATAACACCAACCTCCCACCCAACTGCAGCGACAACCCAAGCGCCGGCCCCAGCGCCCGTATCAACCTCAACAGGCGGCTCTTCGACGAACGCCGGAGTACTCGGTGGGAGCATTGCTGGAGCAATCAGTGGCACTGCACTGATAGTCGGCCTGGGTGCGTATCTTCTGCGCCGCTGGCGACGTACATGGCAAGGCAAGAAGGGCGCATATGAACCGTCGAGTGTAGAACAAGGTATATTAAGTCAGGAGAAGGAAACAGAAGAAGCCCCCAAAAGTGTAGGGAGTGTGGAGCTTGAGGCCAACGAGTCAAGGTTCGAGCCGGCGACCGCGACGAATCTGGCGAAACTTCCTACCCCAATGGTAATCAGTGAGTTGGATGGAAGAGAGCAGCCGGCGACAGAGACAGGCTCAGAGCCTAGTGCAGGCGAAAGTCATAGTCGCTCCAAACCGGATTGAACCAAAAGAGGAGGGAAGAAGGAAGCTTGGCAAAGAACGACCAAGTCCGGCCTCTGCGCAGACGATTTGCACATATACACATGATGAATTTCCTTCTGTATTTCCCTTTCGGTTCATTTTCGATAAGGTCAAACGTAATGATTTCCCCTGACAACGCAGACCCAGGCTCACTCTTCTTCAAGCTTTGACACTCCATCCCATCAGCGGAGTCAAGAATTTCAGTCGACACTCCTCCCGAAACTCATTAGCTTCGCCTTGAAGATGCCATGGAATCCCCCCATATTGATTGGGTTTGACGACAACAAGCTTGGTGAAAGACCACTTGAAGCCACCCCACACTCTGCAGACGATACAACTACAAAATCCGTGGAACTTCAGTTGCCATAGATTAGCCCTCGCATCTGGTCCAATGGCTGCGAGGAAACGCTTAACCATGTTAAGCGAGATGGGGCCGTCGGTGAACGAGAAGGTGATTCTGCTGTAATACATAGCAAGAGTTTCCGCGCGGACTTGCCTGCAGGTCCGCAGAAGTGTCCGATCTTTTTGAACGGCCAGAAGAGATCCCGTAGGGACTAGCTCTCGGAAGTCACGCTCATCGATACGGTATTCGCAATCAAATAGTAGGGACAAGTCATAGATTTGATTGCGAATTTCTGCTGGTAGATCCAGAAAGGACGCCATGTTGTGGACTGTAAGAGATGATGGAGGTAATTTGGATGAATGGTGGGAGAGCGGCATGTTGTGTCAGAATATCCCTACAATGGTGAGGACTCGACTGATAACTTTGGCCGCTTCCACAAAAAAGGACCCATTAAGTTTCACCTTTCCAGGCCGAAAGAGTTACTATCTTCCTTCTCGAGGAAATCCACCTTGAAAAAGACCATTCCGTCCCACCAATAGATGGTACGTGTCTGGGTTCTGCAGGCTGCGGATTGAGGTGCAGGAGCCTTGGTTGACGACCTCAGAAGCAATTACTGAGTCAAAGGACGCCGTATTGGTAAGCTCCAGAGACCAAAGCGTGCCAGGGAGCGCATTGGCAATGACAGAATCTGCTGAATACCTAGCGCAATGTCAGTAATGATGGCCAAAGCAGTATTTCGAATCAGGTTGCACTGAATAAACTCGACGCACGTATTAAAAGGTACCACGGTCCTGTACCTCGTCCAAGAGGTGGAGGTGCTTGTGCCAAAATTGAAGTCGATCGGCGATGAAGTCGTTATCGTTTCGCTTGCCATTTGGATGAGACTTCAAAGCCAAGAAAGGCAAATTCGCAAAGAAAAATCATTCACTCTCAAGTATTGCTAGAGTATGCTGTATGATCTGCATTTTCGAACATAACGGTACGGAGATATCCAGCAATGTTTCCAGTGATCTTGAAAATCAATGTAGGAGAGACGAGTTTCATCGACAATGTCCTTTTGTCCTACAGCTTGGAGTTGCGTCAGACGGGAGGAAATTCGATGCACCTACCATATTTAAGACCGGGGACAACGACTATGGTGGCCTCTGACGACATGACAGAAACTGCTCTGCCGCTGATGAGCCCCAAACTGCGAGATCCTGGGGATCCTTTGTAGCTGCGGCACGGATCGGTCTGTTGTCATGATACAATGTAATATCATGCTGGGGAAACATGGTTTGAATGCTCGCGAAGTTGACGGCACCACGGCGCTCGTAAAACGATCGATAAGTGCTGCGATGGCTGGATTGAAATGTAGAAAACACGTGGTAATTTTTCCTCATATCAATATGCTATATAAATGAGCTCCTGGTGGCAGGACAGATGGGAATGGTTGGATCTACTTCGACGACAGGATTGCGGCACAGTCTGATCAGCAAAGGGCTGCTACGATACTATCCTGGGCCAACACCTGGCTTGCCAAGATTGACGACAAATCTGTACCTGCATCCTCAGGCTAGATAGCACTGCGAGGTAACGCAAATGTTCACCAGCTTGATGCTCTGCTTACATGGATTGAGACTGCTGCAGACGGGGAGTTTGGTTTCAGGGTTGCGGAAGTTGAAGGGCATCGCCGAATTTGAAGAGCCCGCATCAAGCCTAAAGTACCTACTCTAACTCCTTCAGGCATACCGTATAAGGTAAGCAGGCCAGTCCATTCCCGGCAGCTTCTCCCCATCCCATCCTGCCTGCTGCTCATTGGGAGACCAAGCATCGAGATTCGAGGGACAATATCGATACTCGTAGCATGCACGCATAGAACTGGTCTTGGAGGTCGTTCTAGACCCAAAACTGACATTCTAGTCAAGTCTACCATATCAAGGTCAAGCAGCAAACGCACGCTCCCCGATTTCCTCTTCCACACTTTATTAGGTACTTCATCTTCGCTGGCACAATCGCTCTCCCGCTATTCCTAACCATTTCGATTCGCAGATGCGTTGAGAGATATTATTCCCAACATCAGTGGAAGCTCAATTTGGTTTCAATCGAGACAGCATACATGTCCATTGGTCATTCTCCGGCATCCGTACCTTGCGTCATCATTGCGATATCATTCCAAGCCCAGTGAGAGTTCTTGCTGCCGGCGCGACCGTTGAGGAAATTTCCATTTCTACGACTTTTCTGATCCCTAGTAACGAGGGCAAATGTGGTGACCACTAAAGTCTCAGCTGCACTCACGTGCTTACTGACTTCCGCCTCGTTCATGCATCCTGTACGCAGGTATCTCCGAATCCGCGTTTAGCTCTCCCGGCCTCGAAGTGCCTTCGAGCTCAACCAGCGGCTCGCTTCCTTGAGCCTCCTGTATCCGCTCTCTTGCCTCCATCTCCATTCTCGAATTTTCCTCGAGTTATACTGGTCCTATCTTTCCATGTTCGAGCCCTTTAGTTTCCCGTGCTCTCTGTCGCCGCCTGTAGAGGAACCATCCTAGTAGAACCAGCAAGAGGCCGGTAATGCCTCCGACTACTCCCCCGACGATGGATCCTTTCTGAGTCGGAGTCGGTCCGGACGTGGGCGTCGACGTCAGGGTCGCTGATGGAGTAAAAGTTGCGGGGCTGGGCATAGGTATGATGTGTGAGGAAGAAGCCGCGGTCGTATTGGATGAGGAGGTTGTGAATGAGTTGATGCCTCTGAAAATTATGCCCAGTATGGCTGGTGCTGTATTGTTCGAGCCAGGCGGAGGTCTGAGGTAGGTTTGAGCGCCGCTTGGAAGGCTCGCAAACCAACCAGGGGTTGCTCCATTGGCGAACTCGGCGACCACCTCACTAGACGCTAGTGCCAGGTTGCTAGTTGCTAACTCAGTGAGCCACGAAGGTAAGGTGGTTTGGAGGACTTGGTCAATAGATAATCTACGGGAACCGGTGAGTCTAACAACTCATCTATGCTCTTGGATCTCGACGTACTGATCAATAAAACTGCTGGGATCTATGATTGCCAACGCGCTTACGGTCGTGGAAGCTCCCTGATTAGTCTCCACCGAATTTGTATAGGTTGCCATGCTGTGTGAGTACGAGTACCGCCTCGTGTCTTCGAAGGAGAAGGGAGTCCCTGCTAGTTTTAGAAAAATGTGCGGTTAGGTGATGGTTGGTCTTGGCAATCGACGAAAGTCTTCAGTCAAATCCTCAGAAACAGACTTTTCGCGAGGCATCAACTTCTCCGAAGTCTATCCATGTCATCCGATCTCTTGCTCCCAAAACATAGTCATAGAGTTGATAAGGTAGGAGGGTACGACTATCATGGAGCTGAGTAAAATTTTGATCCAGCCGAAGACTATGATCTACCATAAAGATACTCCAAATGTGTTTCTGCCCCGCTCGCTAACATGACCAAGCCTGAGCCAGGTCCACAAGTACGTTCGAAGTCCAGTGGAAGATGCGATACGGCGCCACCACTTATTCGCTTCTGGGCGATAGAGGTAGAAATTCTGCTTCGTCTCAGCAATTTGAACTATAAAATCTCTACATAATTAGCATGGAACTAAACAGGCGTAGGAAGTCATGGTAAAATGAGGAGTTCGTAGGTACCTAAGGGAATAGCTTTGCTGAGCTGGCATAGGGATCTCAGACGCAGATGCCTGTCCCATAAGCCGAGCGCCGCAACGGCCAATGAAGGATGCACCATGAGGGATCGAATGGGGTATTCCTTTATCTCTGCTACCCTCAGGAAAATTAGGTTAAATGTCACGCCGTGATTGTCGATTCCATCAACGAAGCGCTACAATAGTAGGGAGCCCGAATTTGTGGTCGCTAACACGACTCACATATCTCAGGGAAGCCCTAAGCCACTTCCGTTTGCCCGAGCATTGGGCTGTCCTCTCTCTTGACCCAGACTTGTGCCACTAAGGCCTGATGAGTCGAAAATCGTGGATCAGTTGCCTCGAGCTCACGAGCGGCTCTTGTGGCATACCTTAGGTACCTAAGGTATCTCCCGGGTAGATAAAGCCCCCCTGAGCTTTAATTAGTAAGTCTCCCGTCCCTTCGCCTGGAAATATCTTTGAACCTCTTTCACAGATATTCTGTGAATGCCTATTGTCACCATTATCCATGGTTAGGACAATCAACAGGCATGACAGTCATGTTGGCTACTCTGTAGCTTGGTTGCGCCACACCCACTTGGGATGCACGGGGGACCTAGCGTTCACAAGGGACTTCCCGATGAAGTGTGTTCATTGCAGCAGACTGGCACATCTACCAAGTTCTGTCGAGTGGTTCGTCCGAGTGGGTTCGACACCTGAAGGGTTGTCAAATGCAATGTCAATGACGTCTTCTAAACAGACATATCCAGCCGACAGCTAAATCGGAAATGGTGAGAGCCTTGGACATGGTGAGAGTTTGTGCGATACCTGTAGCTGCTATTCATTGAGGCACAGAATGGGCGATGATCTCAACAAAAACTCCAATCTATTGAATCTGCGAAAGAGAGGCTTCTCTTCTCTCCCACCAGAAATCCTAAAGAGGAGGAGTCGGTTTCGAGGTTTTCGGAGTTTGGGCGGAGGACCTTGCCGCTCCACTCCGGCAAGGTGACGGCAACCGCGCACCATGACCGCACTCCTCCTTCTGGCCTCCACCGAGCCGAGTTTAGAGCGTGGCTTTCGGAACCTCAGCTCAACGCCTTGACTTTCCAAGATGCCTATCTTACGGCGGCTGGAGGGTATCTGCATATTGTGCTAGAAAGCTCCTTCAAGTGGAACTACGTCCGGTTTCTGAAAAACCGTCACCGCTGTCAATTCTCGATCCTAACGAACGACCAGTCCGAATATTACTAGCTAGAGTACTTGGTGCGAGTGGTCTGCTGCACCACTTACCAGTGTCATAAACTCTTTACTTAGGCACCTGGCCATCTTTTTTGATGCGGTTGAGTATTCAGATCACCTAGACGATGTGATTGCTGATCCTTTGGACGTTGAACTTTACCTTGAAGAAGTACGCAAGATCCAGACCCAGTTGAGCGCGTTTTCAATACCGCCTTCTTGAAGCCCCATGGAATAACTGTCCAGCATGAGAGCGGACACCACAGAGAAGGCCTGCAAAAATTTCATTTGTCTCTCGCGTCTCACTCAACAGAATCAAACACTATTTAATGTCATTCGCCAAGATCTTGCGACGGACGCCAAAACAGACATATGCTGTGGACTGGCTTCCGGGAGATTTGTCTTGTGCGCAAGCACCTGTAGGATACAATTTCGGAGCATGTTATCGAGAATGGGATCATGAGGACGTCACCTGTCGTCCATGGGCCAACAGAAAATGGAAAAGCGCCAAGTCCACATCCACCGTCTCCACCATATTCCCTGCGCGCAGCTAGCCGGGCTATTTTCTTTCACATTGCAACAGTAAGAGATCAAAAAGAGGGGGCTCTTCAGCCACGTCCCGGGCTTCTTTGAACGCCTCCTGAACACCTCAGCTAACCAATCGAAATGAACAAGATTTGCATCAATCCTCCAATTGCATCCACTTGGTTCAAATGAGCTCGAGCTCATCGATTGTCCGGCACTGTTGGACAAGGCTCGTTCTGAAAGCCTAAGTGTTTAGGGGGAACAAAAGGTCGGCCGAAGCTGAGCATCACGGACTGTCTCTTATCATCGTGCCGCGACACTCAGAGGTGAACGGAAATATTTGTGTGAATGACTTACCTTGAAAGATCGATGATGAGTGAGCAGCTCAAAAAGGGGCTATCGATTGCTGAGGTCTTGGCAAAGAGTCAGCCGAGGCTGAGCATCACCTAGACGGTCTTCATCGCTGCACTATAGTGCTCAGACTTACCACAGGGTCATTGGATCACTTGCCTTGAAAGATCGATGACGAGGAAGAGGCACAAAAAGGGCCTGTCGATTTCTGAGGTCCTGGGCAAAGTCAGCCGAGGCTGAGCATCACCTACAAGTGCTTCTTCATCACTGCGCCATAGTGCTCAGAGTTGATACGATGTGTTGATTGATATGGATCACTTGCCTTGAAAGCCCGATGACGAGGAAGAGGCACGAAAAGGGCCTATCAATTTCTGAGGTCCTGAGCAAAGTCAGCCGAGGCTGAGCATCACCTACAAGAGTTTCTTCATCACTGCACTATAGCGCTCAGATTTGATACGATGTGTTGATTGATATGGATGACTTGCTTTGAAGATCGATGATGAGGAGCAAACTCAAGGGTGAGCTATCAAGATCTTCTGAGGTCTCAAGGTAGGGACCAAAAAAGCACACGAGACTCGATCAAGTGGGTTGGTTACAAGAATTCGTCGGTAGCCATCGACTAAAGGAGAAGGGAAGCAACTCAAAAGTCAAAAAGTTGGCAGGTTCAAAGACAGAAATCAAGGGAAGAGATCGGACTGGATGGGATGAAGTCGAGGGCATTATCGCGGAAGCGTTGTGTAGTTGGTATCAGAAGAGAAGAGAGAAGAACAGAGACAGACGGCGGACGGCTTTTATGTTCAACAATCGCTGGAGCGTGACTGACTTGCAGTCAGGACACAGAGGAGGTCATTGCCTACATGGAGCTTTTGATAGCAGCGACATTCCCGCACTGCTTTTGTTATAAGTCATAAGACGGCAGTGGCTAGGTAATACACTTCCACAAAGACAGAAAGTCAGCACGTAAAGCTCTACGCTGCTTGAGTCCTGCCTGATGAGAAGTGAATAACTTTGGCCAGCTAACTCCAGTCAAAGATGAAGGAGTAGGCGATTCTATTTACATAACAATCTAGGTCGAGAAAGTACCACTTGGCTGGAAGCAGCTTGGCGATGTCTGATGGCTGACCATGTTGGCAGCGGCGACATGGTGATCTGATCAAGAGGGAGCTGCGCTCATTGCAAAAGGTCCGCACCTGCAGTAGCCAGTAGCCTCGACCTACATCGTGACGAGTACCTGCCTTTAACTTTCTACAAAGCTTTATGTTATCAAGGCAGGAGAAGGCATTTCCGTTACAAGTGCGGCGTAGGATCATGACTCTTTCCTTTGGAGAACCTTGGCAGTAGCACTTCGGAAAAGGCACATCAGCTCATGCTTTCCAAATTCGAGGTTTTCAATTTATATGTGATTTTCTGTGTCGGATACAGACTATTTACAACCAATCATGGTAGCATCGACAAGCCTGTCGTATTGAACGTCGAGAACGTTTTAAGGCTCTTTCCGACTTTGAAGATACCGCTCACGATTTCACCTTGGAAGACTCGCAACACGTTGACTTCCCCAAGCTGCCTGCTCAATTTCTAGCAAGAGCATTACCAGCTGGGGTCCGGAAGCAGGAGCAGACTTGGATGGAATTGTTTCTCATGTGAGGGTGCTTCCGTTGGACCGCTTGCGGATAGGCTGTGCCATGCCGCTTGCCACTTGACAATTGCACTAAACAATCGCTCACAAATCCACCAGACGTTCGATGTAGGAATTTCGCCTCCAGTCCTTGACCGGGTTTGGTGGATGGCTTGTAGCTGTAGCAATTAGGCGAGTCTGCTGGCTAAACTGACGCTACTTGGAAATCCTCTAGCCAAACAAAATGTCTGCAGATCTTCCCAGCGTACATTCACAAATCAGCTTCTCTTTCAACTCCATGGTTTATGGATGATTCTGCGTCTTTCTGGATCTGGAGCTCTGTTACGCTAGCTATCGGACGAACCTTCCTGCTGTATGTGCTCGAAGTCATGGCAGAAACTCCTAGCCCTGATCCTTCCCTGAATGAAGGTGCATGGATAATACCTGGGTGTTGGCTGTGCACGGACAAAAAAAAATCTGGTTCTTGAACAGATTTGCATTGCCTTGCACTCTCTAAAAAAAGGTAGATTTAATCGATTTGGATTGACTTCATTAATTTCCTTGGGTCTCAGCTTTCTAGAAAAGTCGAACTCCTCTGAGCATTGCTTCGAGCGTTTCTTTGAGCGCTCGAATATACCAGAAGGCGTCTCAATTATTCTCTTTAAACGATTCTATCGGGGCCCGCAGTTACTCTAGAGATGTTGGGCAGCAAAAAAAAGCGGGTGCCCCGCCGGGCTTTTCTACCTGCAGACAGTGCAGAGTACCTTACAGCGGAAGGGGGGTTTCTCAACAGGTAATCTACACAATGTTATTCTAACTTTGCTGCTATAGAAGTCCGCACCACTCCGTGCACGATCCACCTCCGTGCACGGTGGGACGCGTTTCATCTCCACAGCTTCATAAGGCTATAATTCAACAATGAACTGCTCAATAAACTAGATAATTAGATAGATAGATAGTAGAGAACTAGACAAATTGAATGCGCTATTTAATTTACTCCATAAACCGTTGTGGTAGGCGAATTTCGCGCTGAGAGCGCGAAATATGAGAAACTACCTCAACCACCAGAGATTCTACCTCTGCAGGTGCAACTTCTGAATTAGGCTGTTTTGAAGCCTTCTGTGTTTTTGTCTGCTTCTGTTTATGGTGTTTTGATTTATTTTGAAGCTGTTGAGCTGCTTATTTCGCTCTAAAAAAAGTCCTGCTAAATCTGAACTTTTTTAGTTTAAGCCTGCTGTTGCTGAATTCAAGCTTTTTTGCGCTGTTGCTTTTACTGCTGCTTCTCCTGCTTTTTAATCTGCCTATTTAATTATAGCTGCTTTTTTTAAGCTGCTTTCTGCTGTTTTTGCTGTGCTTCTTCCTTATTTAAACGCTTTTATTTATTATGAAATAATTAAACCTTTATGGGGGTTAAAATTTAAGCCTTACTAAGCTTATTATTAATAAATACCTTTTTATTTAACTGTTTAGTGTTTTTTTTAATTAAAGCTTGCTAAAGACCCTTATTTTTAGCATAGAGAAGGCTATTCTTTACTTAAGTAATATTAAGAGATTGGAGGAGCTTTTTTATTACCAAATTCTTAATTTAAATAATAGCTTATTATAGCTTAAATAAATTAAGGGGAATTTAAAGTATAAGCTTTATTAAATTATTTTTTAGTTCTAAAAATAATAATTGCCGCAGTACGCCTAACACGCGCTTAGGATTAAACAGTTAAAGCCTTACAGCCTCCTATTTATTAAGTATATTCTTTAGGATTATTGCATACTTAAATGCAGGCTAAAAGAGGTTAAAAAAGTTATATTTACTTAAATTATTAATATGTTATAAGTTATTAAGAAACTTATCCAATTTTTTTAAGTAATAATGTACAAGTGGATAAAAGAATTTAACATCCAATAATTAAAGCCTATAAGTTAAATAGGACAGGAATATAACTAATATAATACTATATTTATTACTTAGGTTAATAAACTGCATATTATAATAGCTATTATAATTATTAATAATAAATAAACATAAATTTTATCCATTTTTAGCCTTCTTTTGCGTGTGTTAATAAAATAGCTCCTAGAGCTAAAGAAGGCCTATTTTATTATTTATTTAGCTGTTTAATAAGCTACTAAAGTAGCTTATATGCTCTTTAGGCTTAAAATTATTAATCCAGTTATATTTAATATTGTTTATTTTTAAGGCGTAAATAATATGTGGTAATAAAGCCATCCCATTTATATAAATTAAAGCAATTATTATAATTTATTTTTTTAAGCTATATTAGCCTGTATTAAGTAATTTGCTATTCTTTTAGGCTTGGATATTAAAAACATATTAAGACTTCTTAATAATAGAGTCTGGACCCTAGATTTGATCGGACCCTAGATTTGATCGGTGAAAATCATACAACCACCTGCGCAATGCGTGCGCAACGCCTGCGCGAAGCCGGCGCTTCATCAAAATCGCTAAATAATATCTTAAATAATGGATCTTCCATCTAATCTAAGTTTTTATTTAATGCAGCCTATTGGTGTTAAGATTTTTTCCTTTTATGCTTAATATTTGCCTTTATCTTGCGGGCTATTTATAAGATATCCTTAATAAAATAAATTAAGACACCCTTTAATTAAACTTTTTTGCCTTTTTTTATTTTTTTTTACTTTTT
>ML991857.1:0-99498 GCA_010094025.1 Viridothelium virens | reverse complement strand
AACTAGCAAATTATTATCTTAAATACTAAAAGTTTGACCCTACTTACTCAGTCAAAGTACAATTTATAACTGTAGTAATTATCTGCCTTCTTTCGCTCTATATTAAGTGGTTGAATATAGCCACTATGAAGCTCGTTTTTATGTTGCTTTATAAAGGTTGTAGCCCAGTTAACTCCAGGCTGTTTTTTGGCAATAACAGCGGCCCAGTTATGTACCATTTGAGGTGTTGGTAGAGTGCCTCAATCCGTAGCTTTGTTAATTTGAGCAACAAGGTCCATTTCCTGTTGGTGCTGAAGCAACGCGTTGGTGTGATTCCGCACATTACCTCTTGGCACTGTTTGGCCGACTTTGTGCCGCCAAGCCGTTGAACGATGAACTTTTTTCTCAATTTTTGGTAGAATCTCTTCGCCAGGCTCTTGCGAATTCGATGCTGTAATTAGCTGATCAATCAGATCCATGGTTGTGGAGATATTCAATTTTGAAGGTGGTGGTGCGCAACGCGGAGCGGTGTTGCAGATACCCGTGGGTTGCACGGACCCGTGGATACTCCTATTCCGTGCAGTATTGTGCACTGTAGTTCATGCAAATATTATTGGCTCGATACCGGCATACGGTTGTGTGGGTCCTTAGGTAATAGGGGAGAAAGACACTGCGGCTCATACTCTAGAGGAGGTATCTCCGGCATTGTGAGAGCGCACGTGGGTATGCATGTGGGAAGGCACGTGCGCGCTAGAGTATCGTACCGTACTTACCTCCTCCTCCTCTGCGATACTCTGTCGTACCCTCCGATATCGAACCGACAATTGTGTGAGCACAATTACGGCTAGCCGCCTTAGGTACCGTTAGCAAATCGCTCACATGAGTACCATAGGCCATGTTGCCAGGTACGGATGTTACGAATGGAAATAAAGTAATTTCCATTGTAGAGCATGGCTCTACTTAGATTTTCTTATCAATCGCGTTGGCCCGCGGTCTCTAGTCAAACTAGTATCGCGTCAAAGCAGGTACGTACATTCCCAAGAGACTCTGAATGTAGAGATCAAACACATTTGTAGAGCATACCGAAGTCAAACAGAGAATGGCCTCATATGGTTCCTTGAAGCTTCTCTTCCCGATCATTGCACTCGGCTCAAACGTTCAACTCACCCAATCGCAGCCATCAGATTCAGATATTTCCAGTACTCTTTTCAACTACGTTGGTAGCCCAAAGACCAATAATGGCCCTGCTGGACCCTTCCCACCGAATGCGACCGGCCAGTTCTCCCAGCAAGGTTTCTCCCCTCCCCACGGACCTTCATATCTGGGGGAAACTTGGACTTGGACCACAGCCGTCTACGATTTAATTGATTTCCTTACCCACGAGGACAACGAGGGGAAAGTTTACTCGTAAGTCTGGCTATGTACGCAAACAGAGCAAGATCTATTATCTTCAGCCCTGCACTACGCTGGCTGCCTGTTCGTTTTTCAACAGCTCCCTATTGCAATTATCAAGGCGGGGCAAAGTGATAATCGTAATTGCTAAAGTATCTTCACGGTCTCTTGTATCGACGCGCTCGAATCTAGTTTCAGAGATGCGGTACTCCGTTATCAAGACCACACTGAACAGCCCCAAGTGTATAACGGTACCAAGACCTTCACCTACCAACCTGATATTTGTGGAAATGTCGTTGGGAATTTTAGCTTGCCATCAGAATGCGTCAATGCAACCGGTTCAAGTTACAATGGTTCATCCATCATAGGCGTCCGCAAGTCGCCACTATACATGATGGTCCTATACAACCGTGCTAACTTTTTTTTTTCCATTCAATAGAGTACGCCGGAAGCGCTCTCAACTCTTCTGCAAATGGGACCTGCTATTCATATGACCTGGGAGATTATGGGGGTTCATATCAGAACTGTACACTAAGCACTATTTACTGGGAACCGTCTCAGCCACTCATGAGTTGGCCTTATCCAGGTGCAGCTACAGACGCTTCAGGTACTTACGTTGGTTTTGATCAAGCGTTGACTTCGGTGAACCCTATGGTTGCGACGTTCTTCACTGTGGATAATGTCACGACACCATGGTCAGATGCGAAGATAGGGTGCTTGAGACCGACCAATATTGCACAAGGCAGTCGAAGGCCTACAGGTGTACCAAAACCTTCAGCAGCAGCTAACGGAAGGCCTCGAACTCTCGTAAAATTACTGGTAATTATTACACTTACGATCATCACTACAATGATGTCATGATAGAGGCATTAGAGATGCAGCTTTGTGAACTTTTGGACATGCTTTGGGGCCAGACGACTTGTTGCTAGAGGTATCAGGATGTACCACAGGTACCGTTTGTATTAGCATATCTAGATCTGTGCTCTCTCCATAAATTTTATTTGACATTCCTATACAACCTTTTGCAAAAAGGTCAAAGTAAGGAAGCTTATGTATCATGATACACTGCCTATCTTCTGTTCTAGCCCTTCTTGTATAGTCGTTCTATCAAGCCATGAGAGAAAGTCTTTGGTGCTGTTATGCGAGCGATTCAAGCATCAACGCGTTGCTAGTATCCGTTCAGTTCAGAAATTAGTCAAAAATATGCATAAGAGACATGGAGCCGTAAAGCTTTTTTACAAAAAGGGCTCGCACAGGTGAGCCCTTGATCTCACCGTATAGATCTTTTGTTCTGGTGATTATAGGACTAAATCTGTATAATCTCCCTCGGTGAGTCCTCAAAATGAGAAGGCAGTTGTAGAGTGGTCTATGAGGGGACTTTGAATCGGCTTGATATTCTTGAAATCCCACGAGGAATTTGCTGGATTAAATGCTGGAAATAGACGCAAACGCCTTAGAGTCCGCCAGTGATACTCTAAAGATCCTCGCTGAAACCAAGATCCTACAGACTGTAAGGCAGAAGTAAGAAGTCAAAGAAAGATAGAATGTGAATGTCAATTTCCTTATTTCCATCTCACGCGGCAACATCGGGCCGTTCCATCTTGCCCAACTGCTAGTTTGGACTGTGAGATCCATCCTGGCCACAGCAGGGCCAAAAATTGGTACAGTTGTTCTGCTTCGGATTTATTTTGAGCGTACCATACGCCATTTCAAACATGCCGCAAATGGGGACTGTGAACCAGCCTGGTGTAGTTATGTTATTTTGATAGACGAAGTCCCCTTCGTTGCCCCATCCGTCGATGGTCTTTGAGTTATCAGGCATGACGTACCCGTTCTGGAAGCCATTCAGTTGGTAGGCCATGACAGAACTACGGCAGTCACAGTTAGTACAGCGATGTAGGCCGGAGTATACAGAAAATGGATGGGGCCGACAAACCTGTTCACGATAGCTGTAGCCGTGATGTTGCCATATTCATTTGGCTGTTGCTGTATATATTGAATTCCAGGCAGTTTGTGCACTAATTTCATCGACGGGCCCGCAACGCCCCCGAAGCCTGTTGCGAGCAAATAATACGTAGAACCTGAGCCACTAGAGCCACCCGAATCAGTCAGAGGATACTCGGTAAAGATGACACGATTTGTGGAACTTACTCCAAGCAAACACGAGATGCATCAGCATCCTTATCTCCCATCATCCAACGTGTGCCATCCTGATTTCGTTGTGCATTTTCAGGGTCCCAACTGTTCGGCCAGGTCCCTCCGGCGAAGGGATTGGTTGTATTACAAGACCCAGGCTGTACCCTGTCGATACGATTAGAGTATTCCCCCCTCATTTTCTGATTGGCGACATGATCATGGTTCTGGAGTTACTTACATAATTGTCGGATGTATGTTGCCAATACCCGTCGCATCTGCGACCAGGCTCCATGCTGGTACGATCAGCTGGCTAATGATAGTCTGTACGGCAGCCTCGCGCATATCTTCCATCGTCGATGTTGCACTAGTGAAGCTAAGAAATGTACCGTTGTAGAGCGTCGCATTCAAAGCCTGATTGCTGGAGAGAGAGCCATTCTGGATCTCGAGCACATGAGTCTCTATGGTATCCATCAGTTTAGAGGTCAAATTCCAACTCAGCGCAGTCAGTGAATCCACATTCTTTAACTCGTTAGCGACCCTATTGGTGCAAAGAGTCAGTAGTGATTACAAAATATTCTGTAGAAACCCCAGTAGCTTCCGCTGCTCTTTCTAGGTGTGAGACTATACTGGACCGCTGGGCTTCCACAACTCCCATCTAAGGAAGTATTCGGGCCAAGTTATAGAGATAAGAAGAGTTTGCTGCTTACTGTGAAGCCTGATCTTTAGCTGTCCCGGCACCTGAAATAATGATGCTGTTCAATGCGTCTATAACGACAATGGTAAGCACTCGTTACAAATTCACGAGCCATTCCACAGAGAGCATTCAGCAACTGTACCTTTCGCGGAATCCTCAGCTTCCTCGTCACCTAATAGTGGCATCGAGTTCATAAGCTTTTTCCAGCCAATCGCCATTAACATTCCATAAGTGAATGTAAAGCCATCGAGTACATCTTGTATTATCGAAAGCGTGTGATCTTCTAAGACAGGGGCGAAATTCGATGCAAACTATTGTAAAAGTATTAGCGGAATGCCAACTTCTTGCTGAAAATTGGTCATGTCTACGTCAGAAATCCTTGACTGAACCTCGGTTTGAGCCTGCTGCAGAGCATTGTATTGACTCTTCAGAACACCCACGTAATTGACGAAAGAGTTGGTAATCAGATAATTGCAAGGGTCTAAGAACTGTTAGTTGCCATGCCATTCGCCTATTGCAGAAACTTACAAAGACCATCTGTACACTTCAAGGTCTGGCAAGGGCCCTCTGTGATGGCGCACTGGAGGGTTTCATTTGATTTCCAAAGTAGTTGAATCCCCTGGATGTAGTTTTGAGCATTTGGAAGAGCATCTACGTGTTTGTCGGTGCAATTCCCGTTTGATGGCAAGGGCGCATTCGGATCTTGCTCCAGCGAGGGATCTGGCGCATACAATGGGCAATCATTGTCCACCCCCCATTTCGCAAGGTTGTACCAGTTGAGAGATTCGGCTAGAGCATCATTGGCGTCTGCTGCCCTCCAAGCGGCATAGGTGTCTAGGTTCGGCCATATGTTGAGATCTGTCGATGAATCACATTGCTTGCACTCAAAGGTCGTGGGAATCTCTCCATTAGTCCCCGCTGTTGGTTTCGAACAAGTGCTTGAAGACTGTGACGTTGCCAGGTCGGCCGTTTTACTAGAATCGCTAGAGTTGAGAGCTGAGGTAGAGTTCTGAGTAATGGTGGAGCTAGCAATTTCAGAACTAAGAGTGGCATTATGACTGAGAGGCGTAGCTGTAGAAAAGCTGTCTGTGGAGGTCGAAGTGACGCCAGAAACGGATAGAAAGCTAGTGCTAGTGGGACTACCAGGTGCCGTAGAAGTTGTCGAGACGAGACCACTAGAAAGGGGTCCCGTGGAACTTGAAGTGGTGTCAGAAATGGATGAGCGGCCAGAGTCTGTGGAGATGCCAGGTGATGAGAGAGACGTCCAGCTATTATGAATGTAAACGCTCCCTGTGGAGCCTGAGGTGGTGTCAGAAGCAGATAGAAGGCCGGAATTTGTCGAAACGCTAGACGACGAGAGAGATGTCCAGTCACTTGAAATAGAAAAGTTCCCGTTTCCTGTGGAGACGGAAGTAGTGCCCGAAACAGAGGAGAGGCTAGAGCTAAGAGAAATGGCAGAGGCCAGAGGAGTTGTCGAGATAGTGCTAGTGGAAGAGCCCTCTGTGGAGTCACAAACACCAGTGCAAGACTTCGAAGGCAAGTTGGTGGTATTATTTGGCGCGCCTAATTCGGTGTCTGGACTGAATGCCGGTGCCAAAAATACTGAAGTTGGGATGCACAGCAATCCAAGTAGGAGTAGGACCCTATGGTCCGGCATGCCTGTGAATCTAAGAGGATACATAGCTCAAGGACAATAGCTCCTGAAAAAATCTTGACAGAATTTGGACCAACTGGGGTAGAACTGATTCCCTAGTATGAGTTATACATAATCGAATTGGGTCATACCGCAGTGATTAAGTATCAAATTTCGCACAGAGAACTAGGAATCGAGATCTTCGAGCACATGTTTTGGATCCAGCATCAGGGATATTGGTATCTGGTGAGGCCTAATCCCGGAGTATGTAGTGAGAGCCGTAGGTATCAGCTTATACGGTAGCTAATTCCGCGGTTCACGGAGAAGGCAATTCCTTAATTCTCGAAGGATCGAACCCCACATTTGACTGATGCACGACAATTAGGGTTCATTGGTCGTGAGATTTTATCTTTTTTCATATGGAAATTAAAAAGCGAGACAGACATTTTCCTAAAGAATGACCATGAACGAAGAACGCCTAGATATTACATATTCAGTGGCTAGAGACTCAATGATTGAGTTCTCGAAGTGGAAGGGAAAAATGATCATATCTACACTGGGCTTCCATCGGATGCCGCTTTTCGGTTAGGCAGACATAGGAGCCAATATACCGGTAACTTCCAGAACTCAAAGGCTGTGAGAAAGAGATGTTCCTGAGGCTGAGAAGAGTCAGAAGGACGGTGCTGCACACAATTCTGGAAAGGGACAATCTCGGCCATCTTGGTTAAGGCACAAAGTATGACGTGCGCTTCGAGGTCTGCTGATAGAACAGCAAGACGTCCCGAGTTGTGAGATGGGTTCATGGCTGTAGTACTCGGAACGAATGACAATGAATCAAACAGAAATGGTTATCATCCAGTCTCTGGAGTCTTCATCTTAGAGGTACTCATTTCTCCGTCGACACAGGAAGCGACGTAGACATGGGTGTAACGAGCGATGCCGAAGTTAGGGCGGAGCACAGACTCCTTGTACAACCGACCTCGTGCTTTCCCCAACTTCCCTTCGGCGGGGAAATCTGACCTCGAAAAGGAAATTTGCACAGAGGTCACAATGACGTACAAGTCTATGCCTCTCTCATCGGGCGGTGATTGATTATCCCCAGCATGAGGATGCGCTAACGTGTGTCATCGATACCCCCATGGAGTAGACCAACCATGAGGAACAGCAATCTGCCCTTGGATGATCGAACTGCGGTCCACGTGATAGCTACGTAAGGTATGAGGTAGAGCATTCTATTACGGAAGCCAAAGATACCTGAGGGCCATGAATACATCACACTCAAAAGTGCACATCAGGGAAATGCGTGCCACTTCTGTTCAAGCGCAATGTGTACGACACAGGCCGTGACAAAGGTATCCGATTTATATAGAGCAAACGAAACAAACAGCTTAACGGCTTACCGTATCTTAAGCTAAGGCTTAGTTATAACTATTCATAGGCGTCCTACAGAGTCTAGCTCTTGTCGATAAATCATACAATCGGCCGGGTAACGTTTGAGGCTTCCCAACTGCACCCCCAATCAAGAGACTTAGGCGGACAAGCATGAACCAGTGTTCAGAAACGTCTCAAGTCAAGTGAAGAATGGCGACCTCAAATCTCTTGAAGCCACTCGGTCTGATAATCGTTTTCGTGGCGGCTATGAACGTCGTGCAGGCTCAATTGTTGAACTCTTCAAATGCGTCTTCCAATTTCCTTTTCAATTATATTGGCAGTCCGTACCCAAATGAAGGTCCCGCGATTCTGCTACCTGTAAATGCAATAGGACAGATCTCCCAGTCGGGCTTTTCGCCTCCGAATGGCCCCAGATATCTCGGGGGGACTTGGATCTGGATCACAGCTATCTTCGATTTCCTACGGATCAACCAGCAAACCTGGTTATGGGTACAACTAGAATAGAATCTTCCATCTCCAACATTACAATATGTGGGTTGTATCTTATTCTTCCTAGACTTGCCAGTCGCAACTATCAAGGCTGGACAAATTGACAATGGTAGTTATGATAGCATACTGAGCGGGCTTTGACTCAAAGAGCTGCAGTCCAACTTCTAAGATGCGATTCTCCATTATCAGAATCAGAACATCTAGCTCGATATTTGCACCAGTGTCGCCGGGAATTTCAGCCTGCCATGGAAATGCGCCCATGCAACTCGTCATGGTTATGCTTTGTTAGGCATGCGTAAATCGCAGTCATATATCTCGATTCGATCGGACTATTCTAATCATTTTATCCGACAGAGTACGCTGGAGGTGGTCTCCACAATTTTGCCAATGGGAGCTCTCATAGTGATCCGTCAGGAATACTAGAAGAAAATCCATACCAAGTGGACTCTTGCACACAGAGCCGTCTCTACTGGCATCCTTCGGGGCCAATTTGTGGATTGGTCTTACAATGCCAGCGTAGATGAGCAACTAGGCATTTACGATGGATAGGATCAAGGACTTGCTTCAGTAACACCCATGGTATGGACAATCTTCACCGCAGACAATGAAACGGAAGCTTAGTCTGAAGCAAGTGTAGCTTGTTTGAGACCAATTAGTCTCGCAAATGGCAGTCGCAGGCCCACCGCCGTCCCTTTCGCCTCGGCTGCAGTTGGATCATTATCTTACAGTCATAAGCGGCTCCTAGTATTAGGTGTACTTGCTACAATTACCGCTTTAATGCCAGTTTAGAGGGATCGAGAGTTATGCGCAGGGATAACTCTGTTTTGATGAGAATAACTTTATACTGGTGGACTCGTAATGCATTACTTTTGCATATCTCAAGATTTGGTTACCGACCTGAGAGTTATCGATAGTGGCAACGTAAGGACGACTAAGTGGATAGAGGTAAGTGATTTGTGAGAATGGTGGAAATGAGATTGACAAAATACGGATACCGAGGGCGATGACCGTATTGAGTATGGATATTGACGAAAGTCCAATCTACAAGCGTATCTCTGGCGCCTTTGGAATAAGGTCGGATCAATAACGTTTTCCAATGGTGCGTGAGGACAGCAGAGACATGATCGTTTCGTTAACTCACGTTCCTACCTCCAGCGACTACTGGTCAATCTTGTATACATAGGCCAGCATACGGGGCCCCGACTGAGAGCATAAAGTCGTCGGGTTTCCAGAGTACTGGGCTTCTTGTTTTGCTCATGTGCGTACGGTGTTATTCGATGATGGAGAAAACCAGTTTGTTACACAATTGCCCGTTTGATCGTAGAGATCTAGAGAAAAAAAAGATAGAAAGCAATGGTAAATGCCTCCTTGAATGGCTTCGAAGTCCGCACTCCACACGGGAGCAAAATGTAGACTGCATTATGACATCAGTGTTTCAAGAATACAGTCTGACCTGTTAAATGAGAAGGATGGAGGGTTTCTGGTGTTTCAGAAAGCTCATGCTCTAATTGGTCCGAGATTGGCTGGCGGTGCGGGAAATGAGAAAGTCAGGCTTGTTTGACCCTTGTTGGCTCGCCCCATGCATGACCGAGCCAGCCCATGAAAGTACAGGTTCGCCGCGGCCTCCATCCACGCCACCTTCACCCACCACCCGTTTGCTGTATTGGCGTTCGCAGACTGTGTCCGGTTCTGCTTCCTCTTCTCTTCTTGCGCCTTCTTCTTGCGCCCTGCTCCCAGCCTTGCTTTTGGTCGTGGCTACCCTTCGCTTGTTTTCTTTGTAGATAATACACTTGGCTGCTACAAGCTCACTTCTCTCACTCATTCACTGGCTCTTGAATCTCTATCTTGCATTTCAAAGCCGTTTTTCGATCGATTGCTATCACAACTCGCTATGATGCTATCTGTATGTTCAAAAGCTTTCCACATGCCCTTCAAGCAATCTGGAAGCACACCCAGCAAGATACACAGATTAACAGGTTGCAGTATTTTACAGCTTTGGGCCTTCTCGCCGGTGCCGCCCTCGCCGTAAACCCCGTCGTCATGAAGGGAGCTGATTTCGTCGATTCAACAACCAATAATAGAGTCATGGTAATAGGGGTCGACTATCAACCTGGAGGACAGTCTGGCTACGATCCCGGGTCTGGCGTTGACCCGCTAAGTAACGGAACCGTCTGCTTACGGGATGCTGCGCTCATGCAAGATTTGGGATTGAACACAATTAGGGTCTACAACGTCGATCCAGACTTGAACCACGACCAGTGTGCAAGCATCTTCAATGAGGTTGGCATATACATGATTGTGGACGTCAACTCCCCACTTGGTGGAGAAAGTATCGACCGTTCGAACCCTTCTGGGTCTTACACTGCTAGCTACTTGAACAGGTATGAATAAAGTGGTTAACGGACCAAAGGCGAAGCTTTACTGACAGGTCATAGGACCTTCGCTGTCGTCGAGGCTTTCAAAGGCTACCCTAACACAATGGCCTTCTTCGCTGGCAATGAGATTATAAATGACGTGCCAACTTCGAAGGCTAATCCTCCGTATATCAGGGTCAGTTGAACGAGTTGATCATGCGGCATCCTCATCTAATTCCTGCTTCAGGCTGTCCAACGCGACCTCAAAAACTACATTGCCAAGCACTCATCTCGCTCCATTCCAGTTGGCTACTCTGCCGCAGATGTTCGTGAAGTCTTGCAGGACACCTGGGCCTACCTCCAATGCGCAATTGACGGTAATGATAAAGATGTGTCACGCAGTGATTTCTTCGGTCTGAACTCTTACTCCTGGTGCGGAGACCAAGCAACTTTCCAGTCTGCTGGATATGACGCGCTCGTTTCAATGTTCAGCGCCACCACGATCCCGGTTTTCTTCTCTGAGTATGGCTGCAACACCCCAAGCCCTCGCGTCTTTAATGAAGTGCAAGCGCTCTATGGGCCTCAAATGACCACACTCTCTGGCGGCCTCGTCTATGAATTCACACAGGAGACCTCCAATTTCGGTCTGATCAATGTGAATGACAACGGGACTGCCAGTCTTCTCGTGGACTACGACAACCTCCAATCGCAGATGAGCAAGTTGAATGTCACACTCCTTCAGTCTTCAAACGCTTCTCAAACTCAGGCCCAGCCGCCGGCTTGCAGTTCCGGCGTTGTTTCATCGAGCCAGTTTGGCGCCAACTTCACGCTTCCAAGCACTCCGTCTGGTGCACAGGATCTCATCAATAACGGATTGTCGAACCCTCAGCAAGGCAAGGTCGTTCAGGTCTCGAGCACGCAAGTCCCTATGTCGGTATACGCCACCAATGGCAGTCAGATCGAGGGCCTGGCCATCAAGCCCCTCCAAGGCAACCAGGCCAACACGCCTAACCAGGCGGGAACGAGTGGGGGAAGTGCGTCGAATACGCCCGCACCGAAGCATAGCGGTGCGACTGGGCTGGCTTCTCATATGCCAGGGGTCTTCCTTGTTGGGCTGTTCAGCTGCATTATCGTACTGGTGTTGTAGTAGACTTTTGTGCATCCTTTCGCTTTTTTCTCAAATATTAACATATTGCCATTTTGCTAGGGTCTTCCGTTTGTGCTTGTCTATATTTTCGACCGTTGCAAAAGGCAAAGGGCACGGCGATCGGCTCGAGATGTAGAAAAACCCTAGATGGACTCTATGGGGTCGTCATATATTGGGAGTTTAGGGAATTTGGGGGTCCTTGCAAGCCTACTGTTTCGACTTTTTTCTTGTACCTGACGATTAGGGTCTTATGCATGCATGGTCGACGAGAATTATTGCTACGGATTTGGACTGCATTGACTTTCGGAACAAGTACGTAGATAGCATTTGATATGCCATTGTATCTCTCTCAAGACGAAGAAGCCTACCATTGGAGACGCATGAACTAATTTGAGTGAAGTTTCACATTAATGACTACGAGACTGTTGCTGGTCGGGGCAAGTACGCCAAGGTGACAAGGTACGTGTCCTTGGCGCCAGCGACACTAAAATTGCTGTGCTGAGGCTCAACGGCCTCTACGTCCGACGGAGTGCTCTGAAGAGGTCCGATTTGGCACACGGACCAACAACAAATAATAACAATGTCCTCACGCTTCTGCACCTCCAACTCCTCTCATCTTACTTATCTTTGGTGACACAACAGCTACTGTAAACTGCTGCTCGAAGTTCACAGAGCGAATGGCAAAATGAGCAAATATTAAAACATTAAATTCGGACATCTTCTCGTCGGACGTAGAGCCGTCGGGCCGAACGTTGATCAATCCTTGCTTACTCTAAATTTTATTTCCGCATCCGCGACCTTCGTCAGGTGTGTGCAAGCACTTCAAGAGATGTGGGACGTCAGCAATGAGATATAGCTTTTGAGTGATCGAATAGATGAGAATTAGCTCCTGACTGTTGTGGCAGCTCACAACATATTCTCATGCTATAGTCATCCGTTGGTCCATCTTACGGTCAGAACTCTGATCTACACTCATCGCATCATGAGATCTACAGTATCATTTTCAATAGAGCCACATCCGAGGTGAGATTTAACACCAGTCTAGAGGAGCGAGACGACGACGCACGCAGCCTCCTGAAGAAGAAGTTGGAGATCTGAACGCGCACTTTTATGATCCCGTTCTCTTCGAGTCTAGCCGCAATAACGCACAAGACCTGGCATCATTGACATCGAGAAAGGACTCTGGTGGCCATCTCACATTCGGTACAAAGCAAGATCTCCACTCCAACCTCGAACGCTTCAAAGCACCTGATTGCTAGAGTAGAGTCGGATCTGCAAGGTGCTTCTTCACAGCAAAGCGGATATCGAGACCAGACGAAAAGAGATAACTAAAACCCCGGAAGATAAAAACTTCGCAGAGCAGTTGAGGCGCTAAGGTGCATGCTCTGGAGAATTGGCATTTTTAGGAAGTGGCGACGCAGTAAACGTTGAACAGCATAATCAGATGCTAGGCTTTTTGCAGATAAAGACTCTCGCAGCTATCTGACTTCGATACTATTGGGCACAAGCCTATCTCAGTTTAATCGCTCTTTTACGTTCAACGGCCCTTTTCGATCTCGGCATACTCTCTTCCAACTGCGCTCTACACCTATTGGGACTGGACTATAAGACAAAGCAAGGTTACGATCAAAGCAAGAGCGCAGGGATCATTTTACAACAAGACCCTCCATTCTCTCGACAACCTCTTCTCACCTCACCTCCTCATCTCCTTCCAACGCACCACAATACCCTCCCACGACCCACGATGAACATCCCCGGCCTCTCCATCCCAGGCCTCTCCTGCGACCCCTCCGACCTCCACCCCACGACCACCGCCACTCTCCCCGCAGAGCCCTCCCCACCACGCACGCACATCCTCCCCGCCGGCTCCGAATACCGGTTCGAGCTCCCTCTAAAATCGCACCTCTCGCACCCGCACTTCTCCGCCGACCCCGCCTCCTCCTTCTCCTCCATCAACGCCGCCTTCACGCTCCGCGTCACCAGTGGCTCTGCCGAGCTCTTCGGGACAGAGCTCGCGCCCTCGCGGCCCTACGCGTTCGCGCCCGGCGCCCGCGCCGCGGTGTTCAGCTGGGCCGGGGCGGAGCTCGAGGTGCAGGGGGAGGTGGAGAGTGAGTTTGTGGCGGAGGAGACGAGTATGGCGGAGGCGGCGAATGTGCATTTTGCGCTGGAGAATTTGCGGGAGGCGTCGACGAGGAGTGGTGGCGTTGGTGGTGATGCCAGTATGGGGGGACCGAGGGTGCTGGTTCTGGGCGCGAAAGATAGCGGCAAGACGAGCCTTTGTAAGATCCTCAGCAGCTATGCTCTCCGTATGGGAAGGCAGCCGGTCGTAGTGAATCTTGACCATGCGGAGGGGCATGCGGCGGTGCCGGGGGCACTGACGGCGACGGTGGTCGCGGGCCTGCTGGATCCGGAGTCGGTGTCTGGATGGGGGAGTTCGGGGATTACGGGGCCGAGTGCTGTGCCTACGAGCACGCCGTTGGTGTACTTCTACGGGATGGAAGGTCTCGGGGAGGGAATAATGGGAGGGGGAAGGGAGCCGCAGGGGGGTCGCCGCGGAGTATGGAAAGCGGTGGTGACGAGGATGGCGTTGGCGGTGACGGGGAGGATGGAGGATGATGCGGAAGCGAAGGCGGCGGGATTTTTGATTGATGCGCCGGCCGTGTTGGGGGATAAGAAGGGGTATGATCTTGTGGAGCATGTGGTTTCGGAGTTCAGTGTAAACGTGGTGCTTGTGCTGGGATCGGAGAGACTTTACAGTGATATGAGGAGGAAGTTTGCGCCGCAGGGACAGACGTCGACGGAAGAGAGTGTTAGGGTGGTGAAGCTGACCAAGAGTGAAGGATGCGTAGCTCGAGATGAGACGTATATGAGGGCTCTTCGCGCGCAGCAGATCCGGGGATACTTTTTTGGGGATAAGGGGCTGAGTCTGAATCCGCTGACTGTGATGGTCGGATTCGACGATGTTACTATATATCGCTACACTGAAGGTACGCTCCATTGTATTATATACCCTGTATCATTGTCTAACATGGCTCCAGCTTCCTCCTCAACTGGCACATCATCCTACCTTCCAGGTAATGACTCTGATTCCGACTCCGAGTACCAACCCACCCTCAACCCGTCAACGTCTTCCACCACCATATTCACCAAGACGACCCCTTCTCTCGGCCTCTCCAATGCTATCCTTGCCATTCCACACACATCAGCACCCTCAACGCCTCATGCTGATCTTCTCACGTCGAGTATCATGGGTTTTGCGTATGTGGCGGACGTGGATGAGACTAGAAAGGCGATTCGCTTATTGGTACCGGCGCCGACCAGATTGGAGGGGCGCACATTGGTGTGGGGAGATTGGCCCGAAGGTGTGGTAGATTTGTTGGGGTAATCGAGATAGGCAAGGGGCTCTGCATCTCGCTCTTGCCGAGATAGGCGACGAAAATTAAGGACGGGCCCAACTCAGATGGTAGAAAGCGAATATGTATTGTGCGATTGAAGCATGGAGTTGTAGGCTGGTCGAGTCAGAATCTCAATACCTAGAATACTGGAAACGCTCTCATAGCAATCTGTGAGATGTTAAACTACAGTTATCAAGCAGTGTATCGAATTGCAGCCGCCCAAACAGCCTGCGATTGAGCATAGGAAACAGAGAATGAAAATGCCACCCAAACCCAAGGTCCATCCATAGGAAATGGAGACCGTTAACTCCATTCCCTATCATACAACGGGCTACTGTCGAATGAGTCGTAGACTGCGTACTTTACATTTTGGAGTTCTCCCCGTGCTCACCTCTTCCATTTACGAGCTTTACCCGCATGCAACCTACGAGCTGCCACAGATCTAAAGATCGCTCGTCGGCCCATTTGTATTCGAACTTGCAAGCAAATCTTCGAGAATCCTATGAACGCTCCGCACACCTTGAAGCAGATTTTCGTCGGGTCCGAAGCCTGGAGTCCATTTTGCGTGAGCAAAATCTATGAGTTTCAATGTAGCGACTTTCGGCACTTCAGGCTCGGATGACTCTTCGTCCGAATCCAATCCTTCTGGTGAGTCCTGGTCAGTGTTCGTGTCATCATGGCTCGCGTTGGGCCCGAGATGCCCTGTTGAGGAAGTGGCAGATGCAGCAGCAGAAGTTGAAGGAGAGCCATTGCCACGAGTGACACCAGCCCCACCCCTAAGCTGCAATTTCGCCGCGGCCATTGTCTGAGCGGGATCACCCGTCCTGGCTGCCGCCGACGTGATACTCCCCGGAAAACGCTCCTCGCGGATTGCTGCATCAAGCGCCGAATTGTCGCCCTCGTAGACGCATAAGATACTCGCGCTATACATCCTGCACTCCATCTTCTCCAGCTTCTCCTGCAGCTCCCCCAACTCCCGCACACATTTCTCCACCACATGCCTTCTCGCTCGGATATCGCAGGCATAGTCCGCAGGCAGGAAGAACTCATCAAACGCCGTCTTCACCGTCACGGTATTGAAATTCCGGCCATACGTCCTATCGTAGATCTGATAGCCCGCCTCCGGATCCGTCCGCCCTTCGCTCTCCACCTGCAGCACTGTAGGACTCCCGCTCATATCCACATTCGCCGGATGTATGATCCCTCCCCCCATCCCTGCCCCTCCTTGCCCTCCCCCTCCAGCGCCAGCTCCTGCCCCTCCCGCAATCCCCGCCACCGTGTCCCCGGGTCTGATTCGTTCGCTCGGCGGCACCGCACCCGCGGGCCTCCCGCGCCAGACGCGCATCCCCGCGACGCGGAAGCCGAGGCTGCCAGAGGTCGTGCTGGCGGCGACGGCGTCGAGACGTGCACGCTTTTCGAGCGGTGCGTCGTCGGCCCAGAGGCGCGCGCCGAGCTTGATGTCGAGGATGTTGGGGCGCACGAAGCCGGCGGCGAGGTTCTCGAGGACGATGGCGGTTTCGGTTTCGAGTGCGGTGGAGGGGAGCGTGGTGCCTGGGGTGCTTGAGACAGCGGCATGGTGGTGGTCGTTGTTGCTGTCGTCCTTGGTTCCTGATTTGCCCTTGCTGTTGTTGTTGTCGTTGGTTTTGTTGCGTTGCGTCATGTCACCGGTAGTATCAGCAGGGGCAGGGAAGGGTCGCGGAGGCGGAACTGCTTCCGAGGTGGATCCGGAGGTGGGACGATTCTGGGAGGGGAGAGTTGGGGCTCGGCTCAATTTGGGAGAGCGCGCAATGGCGGGTCCGGTCTTGATGCTCTCTTCGGGATTCTTCAGACGGACTTGGCCCATATAGGTGGGCATGTGGGCCGCAAAATCGCGGTGGAGCTGTAGAGTCTTTTCATAGAAGTCGATTTCGGCTTCGGTACAGGGTTTGATGACAACGTCGCCGGTAGAATCGATGAGGACGCCATGGCTGGAAGAGTCGGAGTCAGTCTCGGTCTCGGACACGAATTGCATGGCGATTGAGCAATGGGAGGGTCATCAATTGAGCGAGAAAGGTGGGAGGAAAGAAAGGTGTTGGGCAGATCAGACGTGGATGCATGTGTACTTACTGTCCCGCAGCGACGTTCTCGTAAGTTGTCCACGTTGCCGGATCTAAACTGGGGACCATGATCATAAAAAACGGTCAACTCGATGGTGAAGTGAACGCAAACGTACATGATCTCTGGACGGCTATTATAGGGGGGTTGGAGAGTTGAATTAGCTGAGGCAGTGTCCGGGCACTGGTGTGGGCATTTCTAGTGCTTGTGACGTTGACCAGGTCAAATCAAACTAAAATAAAGACATGCCGCAATCCGGGTAGGGCTGAAACTGACCATCATCATATCGCCCGGCACCAATGAGAGGCAATATCAGAATGGTTTGCCAAAGCTGAGTGAGGCCTCGCGTCCGTAAACCCAAAACGGCGACTGGCCCTCACTCCAATCCTCCTATCCCCACCCTCCCTTTCGTCTATTTTTCGGGATCAGTTACACTGTTAGGCTTGCCGAGCTGAACAGCAGACTTCGTGTATGCATCTTGCGCATTGAATAGATTTATTGGGTGCTACACACATCAGCACCCTTTCGCGAAAGTACTAGGTAGGTCCGAGTGGGACGTGATGCAAATGGCCGAAGTAGGAACGACAAGCGATGGATCAGGCTGATGGTTGCACGCCTCACTCTGGCTTTTAATTCAATTCGGGACTTCTAATGGTGTTCTTCAATGACTTAATTTCCCTCGAAGAGCATGCTTTGTGTGACGGTCATCTAGTGTAAGGTACTATGCGTAGCATACAGCGTTTGTTTGACACCTTCACCGCAACAATCACCGCCGTTCACACTTCTGTACTTCAAATTTGCCCCACAAATAATTGGCTCACTCTATTTTCCTAAAAATCTCTTTCCCCAAGACATCCTTCTCAATCTCTATCACGCAAGGACCGAAGCTATGGCTGCCACATCCTCCGCTGATCCTCCTCAAATGTCTCCAACGGAGAGTCATCAGCATCCTGCAAGCAGTACCTCGTCCCACGAGGACCGTGTTGACGCACCAGCAAAGGAACGCAACTGGTCAAATGCCGACGTTATTCGTCAAGTGGAGTTTTACTTCTCTGACGCAAATCTCCCTACTGATGCCCATCTTCTGGCAAAATGCGATGGTCAGCAGAACCTTCCAGTCTCCATTCGGAGTATCTGCGGCTTCCCACGAATGAGGAAATACAGACCCTACACTGAAGTTGTTGAGGCTCTCAAGTTCTCCACTAAGCTTGAAGTCGTCGATGACAAAGCCATCCGCCGACGGGACCCGCTAAGACTCCCTTTGAAAGTTGAACCGGAGAAGAAGGAGGTCGCTCGACGCGAGGCTCTTGCCCAGGGAGGCATGACGAAAGGCTTACTCAAGCCTACAGGCTTTGAGGAATATTATACTGATCCGCCTATCACTCCAGAGACCTATGAACAGGAACGTGACATATATGATCCGGAACAGTATACCTTCGGTGATCGGATCGAAAGGGCTGTACAGCGCTACATGGCGAGACGTACGCTCCACGAAGATACTGCAAGGATTTTCAACGGATGGATGAAGTTTGGCGGGATCGAGCAGAGACCAAGAATTTCAGGCCAACTAAGTAAAGAGGACTTGGAAGACCTAACAGCCGAAGACATCGCAGAGAGAATGGCGACTCACTGGTGTTTTGAGGACATAAGTGATGGATATAAATTCATCGTTGACTTCGAAGGTGTTGCGATGGCCTTCTTGTACGTTCAGAGCCTTCGTCATCCTCTTCGCATCTTGAAGTTACAGTCTCATTTTCCGCAGCTAGACAGATTGAAATGACGAAGTAGCAGATGCTGATATTGATTAGATCGTCCTACGCTCCTGCTTATCTCAGTACGGACGTCGAATCCCCGGCAAAAATCGAAAAGGCTACTAACATTCTTCGAAACTTTTACAACTACCTTTTGACGCATGATGTCGCGCCAGACTGGAAAGATTTCATCTATGCCGCACGAGCTCTGTGCACCCGTGCTTCTATCGAGCTGACCGGGATCTATCACCTACGCGGAATGCTGCGCGGCCCTTTCAATACTGCTTGCAGCATTCTCTTCGGCACGGACCGCGATGCATTGGCGGCCGACGAGGGTACTGATTGGGAAGATGAGTTTCGCTTCAAACCTGCTTATTCAGACGAGGTAGCGCGCGTAATCATCAAGACCGCAATAGCGGCTCAAGGCACAGAAGCACAACTTGCAGCGGTAGCAAAGAATAGGAAACTTGAGTTTACTGTTGTGGACGAGAAGACAATAGGCCTTGAAGTTGTCTCCATTATCCCTCCCGATCCCGAGGTCCACGATCTCTATGCCCGCCACGAGCTCTCCGGCACACAGCTTCCACCCTTGGGCAAGGTTGTCCTGAAACCGTGGCTTGAGCCCGACTTTGTCGAGTATGATCTTCCTGCCAATCTCAGGACCACAGATCCTTCCCATCCGGACTACCTTCCCAACGAGACCTACACTCTCTGGCTCGAAGATGACATCCTGCAGCACTTCCACGTCAGCCCACTAACCACGCACCGACCTACTCAGCCTCCTCCGCGACCTGCTCATGAAGAAGAATCGGAGTCTGAGTCTCTTCCGGAGCCTGCCTACGTCGGACATACTGAGCTCGTGGGCACAAAGCTTATCGCCACACTCAAGAAACTGTGCGTCATGAAGGGGCCTGAGGCTGGAGCACTGTCAAACCACGTGGAGAATGACGAGGCAGAGGAAATCTGGTTCTTAGATTCCTTGAAAAAGCTGTGCCCGTCCTTCTACACTGTTCTCCCCAATGAGCTGATGCGCGGATACAAGGCTCCGGCGCCGCACAGGAAACTACTTGAGGCGTTTGGGCTAACCGTCGATCAGGTAGATGATAATGGAGTGATCCGAGAAACTCCGCTGGGTGGTGGGGGTGACGGAGGAAATGCGAGTGACAATATGGACGAGGTAGACTCTGAAAACGATGCAGCCAAGGCGTGGGATTAGGGAAGTGGAGTGAAGGCTGAGATTGGGTGCCTGCGAATTATGGTGTGGAGTTGAAATAATGCCGGACTGAGAGACCGACTGGCGCTGTTGCGTTTGTGACGTCGCGCTAAAGTCTCTGAAGATAGATATTTACAGCCAAGAAGCTCGCATGAGTCCCCCATGGCCAGGACTCAGACAAGGATGGCACACTCAACAGAAGTTATCTGGGCAGTCAAGGATGATGGTATAACCAGAGGGTGGGCAATGACTTGACGCTTCACTGGAGCTGTTCTAGGTGGGATAACATTGATAACACAGATAGATATAACCACGACTCTTCACAAAGGATCAAGAATTTCCATTAGAAGCTGCCTAATCCTTCATGTCTTGACTCTGGCCATTGAACATTAGATTAAGTAGTTCATATTGGAACTTCTATCCTATATATAGGACAGTTTCCCTCTCCTTCCCTCCATGCCTACCCTTTCCACGCATCCTTTCTTCCATCCAGACTATCACAGTCAATCTTCAATTTCTCTTCCAATGCCTCCCCATTATTACAACAAAGTAAAGTAAAGCAAGCTTGAATGACAGAGAGAAGGCTTAGCATGCCCAACCAAATCCATACGTGCATAGATAGCTGCCTTTACTGCTTTCACTGCCTGCGCTATATAATTGGTGGACCATAGATGACCTATCTAGCATCTGCCTCTTAGAAGCGAATTTCAAAAGTTAAAAGGCAGCCAAACAAAACAAACCAGAACAAGCAAAAGCGCGATAATTGAAAAGGAAGGAAAAGTGAAAAAAGAAGGACATCCTAGAACAGAGCAGAATGACTTTTCCACCGAAACCCGCATCATCACTTATATCCCCATTGTCACTGCAACCAAGCCTGCGACCATCATCACGAAACCAGACCGTGCGCTAAGCAAGCCCGCACCACCCACGACCACAGGCCCTGACGGCGAGGATGACGGCCCAGCCGAGGTAGCCGTGCTAGGCTGTCCCGTCGAGCTCTGTTGGGTGTGAGCCGCGCTGCTCGAAGAATGCTCACGCGTGGAGGTGACAGTAGAGCTTGCTGGACTTGAGGATGGAGGCGTCTGCTTGAGCGTTGTAGATGGCGGAGCAGTAGGGCTCGAGGTAGGAGCGCTGGGCCCGCCGGGAGTGGACGGTGTTGGCGTGGGCGGAGCAGAGGGTGCAGAAGCTGGGTTGGAGGGGCTGCTTGGCGTTGATGGAGGAGAGGCCGGACCGGATTGAGACGGTGCGGATGGTGTTGTGGTGGGAGTGGATGCTGGCGGCGTGGGTGGTGATGAAGTGGGGCTGGATGTCGGTGGTCCTGATGGAGTAGTAGCGGGACCAGACGTCGGTGGTCCGGATGGGTTAGAGGATGGCGGAGCTGATAAAGTAGTGGCGGGACCAGATGTCGGCGGCGCTGCTGATGGAGTTGCGACAGGGCTGGATATAGGCGGTGCGGATATAGTAGTTGCAGGACCCGATGTTGGTGACGTAGATTGAGTAGTAGCCGGTCCGGACGTAGGTGGTGTAGATGGTATGGTAGCCGGCCCAGACGTTGGTTGTGCAGATGGCGTGGAACTAGGAGTTGGAGGAGCGCTTTGGCTGCTGGGTGCAGTTGGCGTCGACGTTTGACCTGTGAAAGAACTATAACTCGAGCCTGGTCCCGAGGTTTGTGGAATGCTGGGACTTGTAGCTGGAGTAGAAGACTTTGGAGGCGTTCCACTTCCAGGTATTGATGGCTGCGAAGAGCTACTGGCTGTCCCAGAAGAGTGCGGGATGCTGGGACTGGTGTTTGAAGTGGGAGACTGAGGAGGCGTTTCAGTAGCAGGTGTTGCTGGTGGAGAGGAACTGCCAGATGGACGAGGGGGCTGAGAAACGCTCGAGCTTGTACTTGGACCAGAAGACACAGGAGGTGTTCCATTAGAGCTCAATGGAAGCGAAGAAGAGCTGCTGGGTGAGAATGACTGCGACGAAATTGGACTAGTTCCTGGAACAGTGGACTGAGATGTTGTACTGATAAGCGGCGCTGTTGACAGGGAAGTGCTGCTACTCGGTATAGATATCGTTGGTGAACTGCTCAAGGTAGGAACGGAGGGCGGGAAAGAGCTAGGGAAAGTGGAATAAACCGTAGAAGATGAGAGAACAGTCCTTGTATTCTTGGTAGTGGCCGTGGAGGTTGACGGAATCTCGTTACTACTGGGCTGCCCTGGAGTCGAAGTGGATGTCGTAGTTTGGGAAGGGGCGCTTGAACTTGGAATGGCATGGGTTTTGGTGCAAGAATGACATTCTTGAGTGGTGACTGTTGTAGTAGTGGGGCCTTGCGGCACTGCTGGAGTTGTACTCGAGACCGTTGTTGGCGTTGCAGGAGGACTTTCAGGAGGTGATGCACCCTGACTCGTGGAACCTGTCTGAGAAGATAGTGGCCCTGAAGGCGTCACTTGAGGTAGTGTACCTGGTACTGTTGACGAGCTTGGAGGTATCTGGATCTCAGATGACGAGGTAGTGCACGGGACCTCTACCGTGGTCGTTATGGTGCTGCCACTGCTTGTAACAACATACGTGCTTTGCGTATATGAAGTTGAACCTGGAGTAGATGGGGAAGTAGGCGTTGGCGTCACAGGTGGCAGGGGGCCTGATTCTGGCGGTGAAATTGGAGGTACCTCAGTCCGCGATGAGGAGCTGGTGCATGGAATCTTCACTGTTGTTGTTATCGTAGTGCCACTACTCGTAACAACATAAGTACTGTGGGTGTACGAAGTCGTGCCTATGGTAGACGGCTGAGAGGGCGTAGGAACAGACTCATAATGCGAATCCGTTTCCGAGGTCGAAGCCGTGATATAACCACTTGTCTTACTTCCGGTCGATCCAGGAATTGAAGTCGAAGGATGAGAGTCTTGTGGTGTGGAAGGCGATACCGGGACCGACGGGCTCGCTGGAATAATTGGTGTGCTCCCTGAAGACGGATGAGTCGTAGAGGAAACTTCATACGTAGATGGAGTGACAGGATAAGTGGTCGTAGGACTCCATGAGGAAGGCGGCTGGCTTGCGGTAGTATTGGAACCAGTAGGTACGGTACCCGAAGTCGAAGGGCTTACAGGAACAGTGCTTGTAACATAGCTGCAGATTTTCGAGGAACACTTTGTAATCACTGTTGTATAGTGGGTGGCCGGTGGACTCGTTGTAGCCGGAGGACTCCAAGTTGTGAACGTGCTTGTTGTTGCATTACTGGATCCTGAATGGGTTGTTGGCTTGCGGCTTTCCGTCGGTGCTGACATACTTATTGTTGCGTTGCCAGATCTTGAATGGGTTGTTGGCTTACGGCTTTCCGTCGTCGTTGAACTGTCAACGTACGTCACTTGTATAATATTAGTAATTGTAAAGTTACAATGCTTGTGACAACCATGATTAGAATTGGAGCTTTCCCAAGTGGGCTGCGACACTGAGTGCATGGTCATACCTGGACTACTTGAAGTTTTTGGTGGAAATGAAGTCGAATACCAAATGGACTCGAGCGGTATCGTCGTTTTCAACTCAGGAATCGTAGTATTGACCGGCGGGTGCGAGACTGATTCAACACACTTAGTAACTGTGTGCCAAACCGTGCCAGGAGGTGGCGTAGGACGAGTTGGCAAGTCTGGACCACTGATAACAATTGTTCTTGTGGAGCAGCTTGTGCTTGTTTGCGTGTATTCCCATCTCCTCCGTTTCGTGGCTGGCGTTTTGTGCGGGCATTCTATTACTAATTGAGTGACATCAGCATCCGTGACAGCATCGCCGTAAAGGTTCCCGGCTGCAGGACAATAAGTAATGGTCTGAGTCACCGGCGAGCTTGAAGTATTAGTATACATAGACCTGGTACTGGCCGTGATAAACGGTGCCGTAGTCGTCGTTGTCAATGGCACAGTGTCGACACGAGTAGTGTTGGTGAATCTCTCCCCTCCAAGAGTAGAATTACCCGTTGGACCTGTCGACCCCGTGGGCTTGGGCTTTCTTGTCCTTGTTTTCCTTGTACTGGTTTTGGGCTGCCTTGAAGCACTGGTGCCGTTGCCGTTGCCATGTCCAGTTGGGTTCACACTGTTAGTGTCATATGATGTCGGGGCAGAGGTCTGCGTAGTCGTAGTATCCGACACGGGCACAAATGTGCTTGTTGTGAAATGAGTTGATGTGCTGCTTGTGGTGTTATAGCTTACTGTAGTGTTTAAGAACGTAGCATCGGTAGTGCTGACAACCGTGGGACTTGTCAAATTTCTCGAAATCGCAGAGGAAGGCCCATCCGTTGGATACGTAAAGGGCACTAAAATTGTACTCGTGTTGTAAACTGCTGTCGCAGTCAAGACCGAAGCGTTGGTAGTACTGACAATAGCTGGAGTCGTAAAGTTGTCCGAAATTGTCGAAGGTCTACCCGTTGGGTACGTGATGGGTGTCTCATCTGCAGTCGTATTGTAGACAGCTGTGGTATTTGGGAAGGGAGCTATTTCGGTGCCAGTCACAGTCGTGCTCGTGGCGTTCTTCGGAACTGCAGAAGAAGGTCCGTCAGTTGGATAAGTGAAGGGCGTTGCATTGGAAGACGCGTTGGAGACAGCTGTAGTATTCGGTAAGGGACCCTCACCAGTGCTGGATAGAACTGGACTTGTGAAGTTCTTGGAGATTGCAGATGTGGGCCCGTCCGTTGGGTGCGTGACCTGAACTGTAGTATTGTGGGTACCGGTGGTATTTGACAATGGAATCTCGTTCGTGCTAGTCACAGTCGGGCTTGTATAGTTTTTCGGAATTGCAGAGGTAGGCCCACTCGTTGTGTATGGGGGAGGTACACTTGTGGTATTTTGGCCAGTCGTCGTGTTCGAAAATGGGATGCTGGCTGTGCTTATCGCACTTGGGTAGGTAGAGTTCTTCGCAATTCCGGATGTAGGCTCGCCCGTCGTATTGTAGCCAACAGTGGCATTTGAAAGCGGAACACCGGCAGTGCTAGTTGTAGCGGGATATGTGAAATTCTTCGAGACTGCAGATGAAGGTCCGGCCGTCGGATATGGTGATGCGGCGTCCGTTGTCACGTTGTATCCAATCGTGGTGTTCACTGACGAAGGCCTGGTAGTTGGATCTGATGGTGTCGCATCTGTTGTCACGTTGTATCCAATCGTGGTGTTCACTGATGAAGGTGTGATAGTTGGGTATGACGGTGTCGCATCTGTTGTCGCATTGTAGCCAGTCGTGGCGTTTACAGGAGGAACGTCAGTACTGCTAGTTGTAGCCGAATGTGTGAAGTTTTTCGAAACTGCAGACGAAGGCCCAGCCGTCGGATATGGAGACGTTACGTCTGTTGTCAAATTGTAAGCAGCCGTCGTGTTCGTGAACGTGGGTTCAGTGGTCGGATCTGACGGTGGCGGCGAAGTTGTCGCGTTATGACCAACCGTGGTATTCGCAGACGAAGGTTCAGTTGTCGGATGTGACGGTGTCACATTTGTTGTGGCGTTATAACCAACCGTGGTATTCAGAGAAGAAACGTCAGCAGTGCTGGCTGTAGCTGGATACGTAAAGTTCTTGGAGACCCCGGAAGACGGCCCGCTTGTTACGTATGTGAAGTTTTGCGAGGTTCCAGATGCGGGATCAGGTGTCGGAGTTGGGGACGGCACACCCGTTGTCGTATTGTATACTGCCAGAGTGGTCGACAACGGAACATCAGTGATGATAGACACAGATGTATTTGTGAGATTCTTCGAGATCGCAGAACTAGGCCCCGCTTGAGTATCCGTTGTTTGATTGGACGGTGGATAGATCACGGAAGTTGTGGTAGAGGGCTGCTCTGATGTAGTACCGGAACCCGGAGACGCCACTGGCTGGGATGTACTGGACACAGTACCATTATAGAACGGAACTGAGCTAGTGGTAATAGGTTCAGACAAGCCTGTTGTGTTCGAGTGGTGATGGGTGGTATGCTTTACGGAATCGGAATTCGCAACGGTACTAGTGGTGATGTTGTAATCGATGTGTTTTGTCGGCCTGATAGAGGTAGAGTTTTCCTTGATCGTGCTGGGATAATGAACGAATGTGGTGGTCTCAGTAGTAGTTGAAATCGTAGATGCGGTCAAGTTCGTCGATGGATTCACTGAGCACAAGGTACAAGAATGGGAACGCGAAGGTCCAGCAGTTGAGCTCATAGGCGTACCCGCTGAAGTAGTCGACGCTGTGGTAAGAGGTACTGTATAATTTGAGGGCCCAGGGGTAGAGACTGTAGAGCTGTAGACCGAGGTTCCCGGTACTAAGTGAAAGGATTCTGTAGAAAGAGATGCCGGGATAGTCGTGCTGTGGATAGAAGTGCCATTCGTCGTGGATGCTGACGGCCATATTGTTGATGAGCTGGCAACACTCGTGCTCAGAGATGATAGGACGCTCGAAGTACAGCTCTTGTTACAGCAATCATTCGAGCCTGATGGACAGTTCGGACAACACCCTGCCTTGCCAAACGCGGCGGACATGTGAAATTTATCGATCGTCTGGCCATCCGGCACGTCAATGTGTATATTGACATCATTTCCGTCGTCTCCAGGGGTATCTGTCGATGTGGTCAACGAAAAGGATCCATCAGAAATCACAATAAATGCAACGTTGATCATGGGTATCTTTACCATATCCCTTTTCGATTGGATGGCGTGAACCTGCTGCCCAGCCGATATTTGAGGCGACAAGCACCTTGAGAAGAACGGCAGACCGCATCTTCATACAGGAGTCAGCTGCTCTATGATATCCAAATCATCAGACGCCGACCAGGAATCCAAAACGAGCGGCAATGAAGAGGCGCAGCGGATTTGAGAATACGAAGGAAAGTGCAGGAACGAGCGACAGGTGTCTTCCAAGGAGGAGAAGAGATTGCAGTGCTGAAGTAGGGTGGTTGAGACGTTGACCTTGACAAGCTGTTGAGGGTAGCTCCGGCTGGTACAGCGGGTATGTGCGCCATGGTCGGGGAATATTGATTACCTATTGCTGTCGATACTGCGTTGTCGCTGCGAAGTTTAAGTCCGCAGTACTTGCTTGTGCCATGATTCGCAAGACTTGAAGTCGCAAGCTACTTTTGGCAGTAGCGATTTGGTTGCTGTGTCTGGCACTCGGCAGGCATTGTACGTGACTTCCTCGATCTTTCTAGCACGATAATTGAGCATGCTTTTAAGTGACGAGATCGCCAGATTGACGTTATCTTCAATGAGAGATAAGAACTCTTATATTATGCTGCGTCCGCGTTGCGTTTGATGTAGTAATTCCGTAGTAATTCCTAGAGAATAAGGGGAAATCGTGCTAGCCGGACCGGCCCGTACTGCTCATGAACTACCAAATGAAGATGAGATGCAATTCGGCAATGCGGCCAATGGATTCATCCCCCACCCCTCGAAAGTTCCCGAGTTCATATATTGATTGAGTAGTGTGACTAACTCCCATGGTCGTCCATTTCGAGGAATGGTGGCCGTACCAGAGATTCGACCGAGATATGGAGTCGCGCTTGCAAGACCATTGTAGCTAATTTCATCAGAGATAATAGTGGTAGCCAGGGTGGTCAGACGCTCGCCTAAACGCACTGAAGCCGTTAAATTCGACTCTGGCGCACCTTCGTCGGAGCAGCCGCCCGCAAAGGCCAATGCAGCTCTGGCCTGCATTTGGATTCGGTCTGCAAGTTGAGGCAAGGTCGGCCTTCCACACAATCTGTTCAAAAGAAATTTTTTCCCCTCATCCTCCTTTCCTCGCTAGAATTCTTTTGCAGAGACAAGCAATAGTCAGGAACAGATTCTGCATATCTTTTCTCGTTGCGATATGACTTTCGGTCGGGCGGAAAGCTCAAAGATGTGAGTACCGCGATTTCGTCTTGTCGCAACCTGAGGACTTTTTTCGAACGATTCGCGCTTTCCTTTGCCGTCAGAGCATTTAACTCTTTTGCCAATGGAGCTAATGAAATTTTTAGAGCAGCGTCCTCGTCGCCAAAAATCAACTCACCGATTCCAAATGTGGTGAAGAATGACCCGCTATCCGGCATTCTTGCCAGGAAGGAATCCAGCAGCACAGAAAGTTCAACGCTGAAAGAAGACATAGATCGAATAGACTCAGTAATGAGCGATGAAAAAGCCAGGAAAGACGGGAATGTTGGTGCTCTTGAAAGCAAGCGCACGCCGCCAAAAGGCATTCAAAACAAGTTGGTTGATCTCCCACCCGCTACATACGTGGTGCGCATGACCATTCAAGATAAGCGCAGGGCTCGAAGTAAGTCTGAGATGACAAAGGTAGTCCGCTCGTCCAATTCAGAACTGACATGATACAGCCGATACGATTGACATTGGATTCCATAAGAAGTCAAAGTGAGGGAATTGAAAGAAAACGGGGCTGCACTTCTGAGACATCCTTCCATCGAAATATTATTCGTCAACTTCCAGTCATGTGAATATACACTAATACGAGCAGTAAGGTGTTGGTGTAGGCATCTGCTGGATACATCCATGGGCGACATCTGGAAGAACTTTGGGTAGAGACGTTGTAACGGATACCCATTTCTCCAATCTCTCGTACTGCGATTAGAATGGCGATTCAAACTGGCACCATCTCCCGACTACTTGTCCAATCTTCACTGTCCTACCAACCCATCCTCTTTCGCCAGCGCCGAAGCTTTTCGTAGTCACGTTTAGAATAGAAAGATCTTCTTCCCAAGGATCAACAGTTGCATGCTCGGCGTGATATAGTGGAGCTTCTGACGTTGTTTCCTCGTCTTGCCTATCTATGTCTTCATCCGGGTTTGCATTGTTAGGAGTATTAGGAATCGAGCACTCGCCTATGACAAGCCGTCTGTTGGTCTTTGATGCAGCCTCTACCATTGCGGCAAAGGCTCGACTTAAGCCTTGTGCAGAGTATGCAGAGGTCTCACGGTGGAGTGCAATTGGGTTAACGACGACTAACATCGGAACTCGCGCTGGTCTATGACTGGCTCGAGGACCAACCTGTGCATTTGTCCCATGATTTGAATCTGGGGTGGATTGGGTGATGTAAGAACAGAGCCATGCCTGTAGAACTTGCACTGATGGACAGTATGCCATATTGATTGCACGAGACGCTTTGAGTAATTGTAGTGTCGGCGTCAACAAATCATGCGAGTTCTCATTGCGCTGCCGTCCCTCCACTGACTGAAGTAGACTACGTAGAAGTACCTCTCGAGAAGAGCATACTAATATTGTAGTCGGCTCTGCGTGCCTCTGGAGCACGTATTCCAGTAGGAGCAGTAGGGATACTGGACGGAGCACAACTGGGACTTGAGGCATTGCGAAGTAGTATTTCTCCCGTAGAAGTGAACCTTTAGTTCGTCTGAAGCTGTGTAAAACTGTTTTGGTCCAATGCTGGATGATTCTCTGATTGGAACAGACATAACGAAGTTAAAATCGGTACGGGAGTTTCCAGCGTCACCGACAAGCGGCCGACATCAAAACATCCCACTATGAGACTTTTCAGAACAGAATATAGTCGCGTGACCAATAGGTGCCTGGCACTCGCTCATTGATTGATCGGTATAAATCCCAAGGCTCTTATGCTGCGTTTCAACCGCCATGGAGTCCATGTCTAGAATATCCAGCATGCTGGAAACAGCTAGAGACCTCACACTCGAAGCATCATCCTCCGTCCGCAAATCCTCCAACCGGCCTATACCCGCCCAACAACTCAAGAAGCTCCTCGACAGCCGAAATGAGCGAGAAGTACTCGATGCTCTCCGCAAAGTCATCGCCGTAAGTTTTTCCCCCCTCCTTTCTCTTTTCCTACCCTCGTCCGTAAAACCCCTCCCTCAAACCCCTCTAACCAACCCCTCACAGATGCAATACCGCCAACCCTCCTCCGCCACCCTCCCCTTCTTCACCCCGATCATCAAAAACCTCGCCTCCCCCTCCCTCGAAGTCCGCAAACTCATCTACATCTACCTCCTCCACCACGCCGCCCTCGCCCCGGACACGACCCTCCTTTCGATCAACACGATCCAGAAATCGCTGTCGTCCTCGTCGCCACAGGAGCGCGCCCTCGCGCTGCGCGTCATGAGCGGCATACGCGTGCCCGTGATCTCGCAGATTGTGAGCTTGGGGATCAAGAAGGCGGTGGGCGATATGAGCCCCTTGGTGCGAAGGACCGCGGCGCTCGCAGTGCCGAAGTGCTGGCGCTTGGACCCGGTGACGGAGCCGGAGCTGCTGGAGTATCTGGCGGGCTTGTTGGCGGATAAGCAGTATGTGGTGGCTGGGGCGGCGGTGATGGCGTTTTTGGAGGTGCCGGGGTGGAGGGGGGAGGAGAGGCTCGGGATGATACATCCGGTGTATAGGAGCCTCGTGAGGAAGCTGGTGGATATGGACGAGTGGGCGCAGCTAGCGATGTTGCGGCTGATGGTGTATTATGGGCGGAGGTGCTTTCCGAGACGGACGAGGAGGGTCAGGAGAAGGCCGGTCGACGGGAGTGGTGAAGGGGAAGATCCGACGAAGGGATTTTATGACGAAGAGCCTGAGCGGGAAAGCACGCGAAACGATGCATCAGGAGATGGAGAGGAAGAAATGATATTAGATCCTGATTTGGAATTACTACTCAATGCTGCACGACCTCTTCTACAATCCCGCAACTCGGCCGTAATAACCTCCGTTGCGCGTCTCTATCTCTACCTCGGCACTCCGACTTACCTAGATCTCGCTATCGGCCCTCTGATGGCACTTCTACGATCCGCTCAAGACATCCAGCAAGTCGC
Organism: Viridothelium virens; assembly: GCA_010094025.1. Classification (NCBI taxonomy): domain Eukaryota; kingdom Fungi; phylum Ascomycota; class Dothideomycetes; order Trypetheliales; family Trypetheliaceae; genus Viridothelium; species Viridothelium virens. Next base: position 69,094 of record ML991857.1, on the reverse strand, counting down.
CCTCCAGAACATCGTCCAAGTCTGCCTCGTCCGCCCCCAACCCTTCGTCCGCTACTTCTCCCACTTCCTCATCCGCTCCGTCGACGCCCCCGCAATCTGGCGTCTCAAACTCGAGGTCCTCACCCTCATCTTCCCCCACGCCGAACCTCCAACTCAAGGGCTCCTCCTCCGCGAACTTGAGCACTTCTCTCGCGGCTCCAACGCCGACCTCGTCCGAGAAAGCGTCCGCGCCATCGGCCGCTGCGCCCAATTTTCCAACGCCACCACCTCAGCACGTTGTCTACGCCTTCTCCTCGCTCAGATCAGCAGCACAGACGGCACGCTCGTGGCGGAGTCGCTCGAGGTGATCCGACACCTGATCCAGCGGGACCCGCACGCCCACACCAAGACTGTGATTCGGCTCGCCAAGAACCTGGACACTGCGACGAGTCCGCAGGCGCGCGCGAGCATCATCTGGCTGGTGGGCGAGTTTGCGGGGTTGCAGCCGGGCAACAACATTGCGGCCGACGTGCTGCGGATCCTGGCCAAGGGGTTTGCAGACGAGCGGGAGGCCGCGAAGTTGCAGATTGTGCTGTTGGCGGCGAAAGTCTATGTGCATCATTTGAATATGACAAATTCGTCGGCTGAAAAAGCGTCGACGCCGGTGGTAGAAGCGTCAGTACCGATGCAGAGCTCGATAATAGCGAGTCCGGAGGATGAAGGTGGGTTCGGAGAGAACACGCCGGACCCAAACACCCACGAACGGGCAGAAGAAACGACGAAGGAAAAGGAACCCGACCATCCGATTGCAGTACTATGGAGATATGTCTTACTGCTAGCGCGCTATGACACGTCATATGATTTGCGGGATCGAGCGCGGTTATACAAGGCACTACTTGCGGTGCCCGCTTCTACAGAGCTGGCTAGTCTGTTGCTGCTCGCGCCAAAGCCAGTACCACAGACGCCTAGCCCCAGCGAGACACGCAAGAATTATGTGCTTGGTTCTGCGAGCCTCGTCATCGGCGATGGGGGCGGCGTCACGGGTCTTCGAGGTTACGAGTCCCTACCCGATTGGGTCAAGGAGGGTGAGGAGCCAGATCCGAAGCTCAGAGATGAGGTTGTGAGTGGTGGCAAGGCAGATACGAGCGTGCGGCAGTTAACAGCCAGTGAAAGGCTGGGAAGCGCTACGCCACCAGCAGTCGAGAAGCCCAATGGGCTTAGTATGTCTAGCGGAAAGGAGAAAACTTTGGATGATTGGCTTGATGAAGAAGAGGAGGAGAGCGAAGAGAGCGAAGAATCTGAAGAAACAGATGAGGATAGTAGCGAAGAAGAGACTGAAGAAGAGAGCGAGGATGGAAATGAGGGAGACAGACTTGTTAAATAGAGATGCCATTGGACGTCCGAGTGACACCTTGGTATCATGGATCGTGCCGTCTGTACCTCTCATCCTAGCTTGGTCGGACAATTTTCCCGAATCCGCGTTCAACCATACATTGCGCTCGGATGCTTCGATAGCAGGCTGTCGGTTAGTACATCTGCTCCGCTGAGGCAGCGAGAATCCTTCCAACCCTCTCATACTTTCCGACAAAATTCCGAGGCGTAATGAAAATGGCGCCATGGGCGGGTGTTGCTCCGTGTTAAGATGATGAGCAATTAAGAAGAGAAGATAGCTGCAAAGGGATACATCTATCATTGAACGAATAAACGAATGAAGAACGGGTGCTCTTAGAAAGCGAAGAAACGTTCTTTCTCTGACACTGACATACGGACGCGCATAAGGATGAAGTGGATGCCTAACGGAAAGGCTTCTTGAGGCAAACATTGGCAAAAGATCACACAAGCTGCAGAGCTAGTTACGAATCGATGAACAAGTCTTAATAAGAGTTCTGATGATAGTAGGAAGATGACGGTCAGACTGAAGCCGGAGAGTTGAAGGTTAAAGTACTTGAAGAAATCCTCGACCTGACCTTTTTGCACTGCTTTACCCAGTGTCGCTTATCAGGCCTGTAACTCCTCGCTTGATGCTTAGATGCTAGAACCTATTCAAGAAAAAAAAGCTCGACCGTGACTGGTGACCCGTTTTGCATGCCCTCCATGAACAAGTAGCAGAAGCAGACTAAATACTAAATAAAATGAGTGAAGCGGGGGAAATCACCATCGGCGACTATACGAGAAGTTGATCAGTGTTTGGTGAGTTGGGTGAGCACTGGTAGGGTCACTTACCCATAGGCCGCGTCAACTTTCGGCTGCTTCCTCTTTAAACGAGGCGTCACGTCATCATGTTGACGCCTCCGCTCGTCATCCTGCTCATCCTCATCTTGGTAACTCCGCTTGCGAGACACACTACTCACACTACGTTCTAGCTGGAGCTTGGGCCTTACTTCCGAGTTTTGATTGAACGCATCATCGCCTCTATCTTCCTCCGGATGGAAATCGGAACCGACGAGAGTGTGTTGACTGTGATCAGATCGACCGCCAGGACTGTCTTGTGCGCCGTCTACCGCTCCACTTTGGCGGCCGATGCTCATATCGTTGACCTTCCAGGGGTCGTACTCAGGAGACCTCTCTGGCTCTGGAGGAGGTGGTGGCGGATGATGCTGAGACTGCTGTTGTGCTATGTTTCCTTGCGGCTGATTAGATCCATAACCTAGATTTCGATCGCAGGGGCCTTGAGTATGTGCCCAGTCCATCGGGGTAGCTCTAAAGAATCGTCAAAATTTGTCAATAAATGTAGCAAAAGTGCTTGCCTTTCTGGTTCCTCTGCAGCTGGAGTCGGCTGGTTCTGAGAGCTAGGCGAATCTTGACGCGGCGGCATATATGCCGGGCCTGGAGTCGGATATACAGGTTTCGGAGATCCGGAAACACCTAGTTGAGCAAGGATGTCTTCCTGTGCCGTGTCTCGTACTGGTTGAAGCGGCTGGACATGTTTCTGGTCAGGAGGTCCTGCAGCTGGAGTTGTCAATGCGGTGGTATCCGAGGCGGATTTGTTCCCTGTAGAATAATCGCTCGAAGAGAGAGCTTGCTCAAGATTGTCCATGACATTCCAATGCTTCTGGTCTCCCTGGGGCGGAGGCTCAGGCTTAGGTAAGTCTGGCTCTTCGCCATCTTCGAGATCCATCTCCGAACCAGGATCCTCCTCCATAGCCGGACGGTCACGACGTGCCTTGACCTCGTGCAGGGGAATGAGATCGCAAGACGTAGGGAATTCAACAAAAATGAGTTCATCTTTGACAATCTGCCACTCACTGGTCTGTCTTATGTTGAGTAAAGCTTCCTCGGCATCTTCGCCGACAAAATACTTTGAGACGGATTCTTGAATTTGCTCATCGAGCCTACGTTTCTTGTTGTCCGGTTTCTTGACAGCTTCTGCCATTTCTTTCTCTGCCTCGGCAAAAGTAGAAGGCAAAGCGCAAGACGTGCGATTTGCAGGGTGCCAGACTGAAATAGGATTAGACTTAGAGAAAGGACTAAAAGGCTATGCAATTATTGTAACTCTTACCTATAATGCCGATGCTAAGATTAGGGTCAATAGTATCGGGGTCTTTCGCCCAAGGTTCGCCGTAGTAATCGTAGTCCCAACCAGCATCCTCAGTTACACTCATGGCCCTTGACTGGGATCCAAACCCATTTTGCGAGTACTTGGATTCCCCATTTGTGGTGGCTGATTGGGGGGGAGTAGGTCCCGTTTGCTGATACGAAGACTGATTTGGGCCTTGATATGGCGGTTGTTGCGGATTGTAGCCATTTTGCGGAGGAGGAAAATTGGGGTCGTAAGGCGGAGTTGGGCCCGGATAAGGAGGTTGTTGTTGCCACTGATGATTTGGGTCTTGATACGATGGTTGTCCTTGGTACCCTTGAGGTCCGGGATAGTGTGGCTGTTGATAGCCCGATTGCTCATAGCCTTGCTGGGATGGATATTGATAACCCTGTTGGGCCGGGTAATGCTGCGGCTGGTGCCAATTTTGAGGTGGTGATCCTTGATGTGGGTAGCTCGGTGCTTGTTGATAGCCAGATGGAGGTGGATATCCATTTTGTGGTGGGCCATAGCCTGACTGTGGTGGGTAGCTCTGTGCATATCCCTGTGGTCCTGGATATTGAGGAGGGCCACCTTGAGCGGCAGGCCCTCGATATCCCGGAGGAGGGGGATAGCGCGTGATCTCAGGATGCCCCTTCTTCTTCTGTGGAGGTCCATATCCACTTCAAGGCATAGTTAGCTCGAAGTGGGATGATTTGATATGCAATTGTGAAGGTGCTCGAGTATCGCAATATTACGCAGAAATGACTTACTGGTTTGGAGGTCCACCTTGTGATGGCAGACCGTGCTGGTAGCCTTGGTTGTATTGTTGTTGGTATGGCTGCTGCGGATACTGGTATGGTGGTTGCTGACCGTATGCCTGTGCACTTTGCTGAGGTGCGGCATACTGGCCCTGGTTATAACCTTGCTGTGGTTGCTGGTATTGAGAGCCTGGATGCTGATACATCTCGACAGGCGGGGTATGGAGTTATGAACAGGATTTGATGAATATCAGAGACGCTGGTAAAGGTTTCGGTTGGAAGTTCCCCGATCCTCCCCGCGAAAAGTGACTGCAAGGACAGACGTATCACTAACCATCTAGGCACCCACTTATCATGGCTTCATGCATCAGCGTACAGAAGCGAAAGAAAAAGTGAAGTAGAGAGGCTTGGTAACAGCGAGCACCTGACGTAACGGCACGGTGCGAGAACTCTAGCAAAATAAGTGATGAAGAGTGACTGTTGGCTAGCAAGGACCCTGAACGGTGAAGGAAGGGGCGGAGATTACGTATCGCTCGGTGTGAAGATTGAGGGCCTGAAGCAGGACATTAGAGAATAAGAGATGGTTCCACTGGCGCGAGATACAGAGAACTAGATGAAGGAAAGCTTAGGAAAGATGGGATACGGTGTGATGAGGATGTAGACGGACGAGAGAGACGGCAGAAAATTGCAGGTGAAGCTGGCGCGAGGTCTCAAGTCCACATCTCGAGCCAGGCTCCTACACGCCGCCAAACTTTCCCTAAACGAACTTTATCTTAGGTAAGCTTCCAGATTGAAAGCTGAACCCTGCTCCACGTGACATCGAATTTCTCTCACAGAATCAAAATCTGATTTCACAGCAGCCTTCCCCGCCAAAGTTCACGATGTTTGTGCTGCCCTCTGCACGCGCCTTGTGACGTGAATCAAGCCGCATGAGGATGATCCCACGATCTCAACATCCAGACTCACAGGCGAAGTGCCTTCTCTCCTTCTGCTGATCGCCAACACCTGGCACACGACCTCGTTGCCACTTGGGTAATTACAGGTCCGAGTAGGAGTGATGCCCGGTCTCCCAGGTACTCAGAAACTTAATGCGAGAGATTTGCAAAAGATTATGGTGCTGACTTGCTAAAGCTAGTATTGACTTGGACGAATGCATTTCCCGACTGTACAAGAAAGAACTCCTTGCGGATTCGGTCATTGAAGCAATATGCGCGAAAGCGAAGGAATTGTTGATGAAGGAGAGCAATGTGGTACATATTGCAGCACCGGTGACAGTTGTAGGAGATATACACGGGCAGTTCTTTGACATGCTGGAGATCTTTCGTATAGGTGGCTTTTGCCCGGACACGAATTACCTTTTTCTTGGTACGTTGAGCCTCGAAGTTGCCAGAGCGCGTCGAATCACTCTGAAAGATCTGTCTCCGCTAACCGGGTCTCCACATCACAGGTGATTACGTCGACCGTGGGCTCTTCAGTGTCGAAACAATCTCTCTTCTCATCTGCCTCAAGCTCCGTTATCCCTCACGTGTACACCTTATTCGTGGGAATCATGAGTCTCGAGGCGTCACTCAATCCTATGGCTTCTACACAGAGTGCAGTCGTAAATATGGCAACGCAGCAGTGTGGCACCACTTCACTGATCTGTTCGACTTCCTGACACTTAGCGTGGTCATCAACGACGCCATCTTCTGTGTACATGGCGGCCTGAGTCCGAGCATCCATTCCATCGATCAGATCAAGGTCATCGACCGTTTCCGAGAAATACCTCATGAGGGTCCTATGGCAGATCTAGTGTGGTCTGACCCCGACGATAGTCGTGACGAGTTTTCTCTCTCGCCCCGAGGTGCAGGATATACCTTTGGCGCGCGGGTCGTCCAGAAGTTTTTACAGCTCAACAACTTCAACCACATACTGCGTGCACATCAGTTGTGTCAGGAGGGATACCAAGTCTTGTACGACGATCGATTGAGCACGGTGTGGAGTGCACCCAATTACTGTTATCGGTGCGGTAACATGGCAAGCGTACTGGAAGTGAGCGATAGTGGAGAACGATTCTTCAATGTATTTGAAGCAGCGCCTGAGAACGAGGTGCATCGTCTCGAACAGCAGCAACAGCAGCAGCAGAATCAAGGAGGACAGAACCTCCCGGATTACTTCTTGTGAATAGGAGAGATCCTTTACCACCGCGATGTGGTCATTTACCAGGCGTTTGTATTCGGTGGACGCCAAGATACCTCCAGGGCTTACTATTAATGACTGTACATATCGCATTCATAGACAGGCATAGCATAGCAACACGGGTGTTTCATACATCTAATTTCAGTGTCTCCGAACTGACTGAAACGAAGGCATCAAAGGTATCTCAAAATCAGTCCATCAAATTTGAGACTGACGCCTCATCAAAACCTCAATTCCCCAAACTCCAATATCATGACGAAAAGATGGAGGCTCAACCCCTTAGATGCTCTGCTCCATCTCAGTAATGTAGAGCTTAATATGACTTTCCATCTTCAAATACTGCTCCCTCGCACTCGCCACCTCCCCCTCAATATTCTCCTTCAAATCCGCCATCTTCTTCTCCGTCTGCTCAATCCTCACCCTCCTCCTCTCCATCTCCCTGCCCCTCTCCCCCCTCTCCTCCGCCAACCTCCGATGCACACCCTTCAGCTCCTCCATCCTCCTCCTCGCCTCCTCCGCCCTCTCCTCACTCCCCTTCCGCAACTTCTCCGTCCGCGCCGTAATATTGCCCAACTGCTTCTGCAGCAGCCGCTCCTGCCGCTCCACATCGCGCACGTTATTCGACCGCTCCGACAGCGCATCCCGACGCTTCCCCGCCGTCGCGAGCTCGGCTTCCTCCTTCGCCAGGTCGGCGCTGAGCTCCGTCAGCAGCCGTATCAGCCCGTCGATGTCGCCTTTCACCACCCCGAACGTGTCCGACGAAGTCTGCAAAGCGCGTGCCCGTCGCTCGAGCTTCTCGATCGACTCCCGGTCGGTGGTCAGCGCGTTGCTGAGGTCGCGCAGGGCGGATTCAAGTGCGGACGGCGATTGCTGCGTGTAGGGTCGGAGTTTGGCGGCGTCGTGGCGGAGGGTCATGGCGGTGGTGGTCTTGTCTTCGAGGACGGATTTGAGGCGGTGTTGTTCCTGGCGGGCAAGCTCGAGCTTCTCGGCGACGCGCTCTTGGCCCTTTTTGAGGTCGAGCAGGCGTTGTTTAAGTTCAGAGGTGCGCTTTTCTTTTTCTTGGAGAGCTTGTTCGGTGGCTTTGCGGTTGTGTTGGAGGGAGTCGAGGTGCTCTTGTTTCTCTTGGTTTTCTGCGTATAGGTGCTCGATTTGGAGTTTGGTCTTCTCGGATTTGTTGAAATGTTCATCAATGACACCGGTCTGGCTCTCGCGAAATCGGATGAAGTTGATTATGTAGCTGAATATTTTGACAAGCCGCGGATGCGTAGGTTTGTACAAGTCTTGAAAGGTGAAGTCGTTGATACCGCACTCAATGAGGAGTTTTCGCAATGTCACGAAAAAGCCCATCAGGTCTCGCGTGTCTGATGTAAAAATGCGCTCTGCGTCCGGGCCACACATGTCTTCTGCTGCTGCCTTCATTGCCGGTGCCACCACTTCGCGTGTCGTGTTCATCAGGAGTTCTGCGAACCATTCAAAGACCTTCTGTATTTGCTGCGCGTTTGGCTTTTGAAGATCTGCGACTGTGAAGTTGATTCCGATGTCGCTGATACATCCGGCAATTTCTCGATCGGGCTGTGAGAAGATAATCAGTAGGCGGTCATCGCATGCTGTAGACGAGCAACAGTACCAATGTCATGAATGCATCACTCTCCTCCTCCCTCTTGCGCTGGTTGTTGTTCTGCGACGCCCGCGCGACGCTCATGCGTGGATTGAAATCCATGCCGGGAACGGGTAGCAGCTGTGGCACTTTTGAGAAACTGTTCTAACATGCGCAAAATATAGAATCACGTTTGCGATGGATCAAGACTTCGTTACCTTATCCAGCTGTTCATGATTCGCGGGTTACCGCGCGTGGAGTTCAGAGGTCAACAGAGTTCCCGTTTAAGCATAGCGCTTTCACAGGCAAGAGGGAGCATCACGTGCGTTGACGCCTCGCACCACCTCCGTCTTCGATCCATCCCTTTCCTTACCAGCGATTACGCACACCATTCCCCGCCATTTGCCTGCAGGTACCGGTACCTACATAATCGTACCTGAAGCTTGGGCTTTTCCACACTTCCGTACGGAGTACAAAGATTGAATTCCCAGGAACGCGTTGCTGAGCTTACGTACCAAGGCTTATCGTGTTGATGCAATGTGTAGCTGAAGAGGCCTCTCATTCGCAGCCTCTAATCAGCCAGTTTTGCTTTTGTAAGCCAATTTAGTAACATTGTCGAATCAAGACGCGTAGGTAAAGACCGGGTGCCTTCTTCAAATACGAGCGGTTAAGGTTCTCCCTTTTCGCAACTCGCGCTCAGCCACCCAGGTGCTTCCAACGCAATGGCTTCCGGTATCCGTCCCTGGGCGTTCCTAGAACCCATTGATAAAACCATCGCGCACTGCGACGGAGAAGGCTTATGCTGTCCATACGGACTACTGTAGTCATGCCAACTAGTAAGGGACCGAGCCGCAGAGCTGACGATTGGATCGTAAATTCGGAGCGATCGAAAAGCTAGGAAATGAGAAAACTCTGTTCCCATCAAATTCAACTGAAAAACTCCTTTTTGAAACTTTCAACGAGAACCTTGCGATGCTAGCTTGGACAGTGCGGGTAAGGATCAGGAGCGACGTCAAACCCAGTCGAGCCAGCGATGATCCCTTTTACCAAGCCGAGTATTGAACAGCAAAGAGTAGCCTGCTATGTTGCCTTCCTAGCAAGTCATTCGTGTAGGAGATGGAATCTCTGTCCCGGCCCTGGTGCACGTCTGCCGGTCTGCATAACCGACGTGGCACAACTTGTCTTGTCATTCGCTGCAGGCTAGATCACAGTGCGTTGTGGATGTATTTGCGGATGCTGCTTATGCTGTACTGGAATTGGTAAGATCTTTTGGCTTGGGCGATCGTCGAAGGCTTCGGGCTGATCGCCGTGTCCATACTATTCACAGTCAAGCGACCGCGACTCGGCTCCTCTGCGCGTGCTCCACACAAGCTGGGGCGACAGTGGTTCTAAAAAGACTAGCTAGAGAGACGGGAGACGGTCGCTGTTCCAGAGCCTGGGCAAGCATTGCAAGGTCACGCCGCGCCCTCGTGTCTGCCTCACTTGCACCCCAAGCTGCTAACGCTATCCGCCCATCCTACCCATCCCGCCCAACCCACCCGCCCCGTCTCCTTACATACTTCATCCTCGCCGTTTGCCCTTGCATCACCATTGGCATTCTCAGTGCTCGTTGTCCGGTTCGTCACTCTCTACATTGCACACTTGGCTGGTGTGTTGGGCCAGCGCTCGCTCTTGCTTCTCTCGTCTCCATTGCGCTTACTATTGCCCACGCTCAGCACAGGCCGTTCCGTTTCAGTCTAAATAACCGGCCCGCTGTCACTCGCTTCCTGGTTGGAGCAAAGGCCATCGAACGCGAAATCGATAAATCGCCATAATTAGCCCACCCTGTGGCTGCGCGACGAAACAAATCTCCGACACTATTCGATATGAGCATCAATTCTGCCATATGAAATAGTCTCCATCATTGTGCGATCTATGCAGGACCCAAAGTTGGCCGTGGGCCCCCAGGAGCGCCCCCCAGACTAACCATCATCCACATCCACGATGCCCATGTGGCCCTTCGGGCGCCGGGGCCGGCGTAGCAAAGTGAAGCAGGCGGGGCCACAGCCTGTCGCAGAAGGGAAGAAGCCGGAACAATCCTCCTTTGACGTAAGGCCTGGGCCACTCCAGGCAGCGGATCCTCAGAATATTAGCAGTCGGCAGAGTCAACGATCTCGACGAACATCCACTAAAGATAGTGCATCGCAAAAAAATACTAAGAGATACCCGACAGACCTTTTGCCACACAGAGGAAGTATCGAAAACATCACTGCGCTACCCGCTGATCGAGGAATTGGTGCGAGTCCACACCTAAGACCAGTGAACCTCGATCGCTCAGAAATACCGACCAATTCTCATCAAAGTGGTTCAGGATCCGAGACACCGCCTAATGAAAAAAGAGGCAAACTCCAACGTCCTACCAAGCTCATGTCCAAGAGTGAGGCTAATGTCCAGCGACGTAAGTCTAGCAAGAAAAGAAGGTCGGATCCTATCCGCGAGGAAGAAATCAGAAATTTGAGCAAGCCTATTCCCATCCCCAAAAGACCGGCTGGTCAAGACAATGGAATCTTGAGAAGGGAAAGCAAAAAATTCAGGAATAACTCTAGTCGACAAGGCGAACGACCAGACTCAAACGTCTCATTACCATTGGAAGACTCAATCCATTCATCAATGTCTGGCATCTCGGAACAGCGAACCTTTATGATTCATGGATTTGACGCATTCTCTCCTCGACCTCGCCTGCGCTATTCCAGCAGCCCTCAAGTGTTGCCTGGGAGTCATCATAGTCATCATAGCACCATCTATGGAACCTCCCAACAGTCCGACTCCAAAAAAGAGAAGCAGCGTACTGTTACAAAGGAAACGCTTAAGGAGAGCAGGACCATCGACGATTTGGCAGATGATCTTGATGCTGGTGGACTTCGTGCGTTAATGGAGCGGGATCAGAGGCGACAAGAGAAGAAGAGGGCACAGGAGGAAGAAAGGATTAGGAGAAGGTTACAAAGGCGGGCAGATAAGCAAGCTTACCAAGAGATGAGGAGACAACGAGGTGACTCGTCACCAGCAAGATCTCAACGATCTGGACATATACTGGAGGATAAGAAAGGAAGGAAAGAACCTGTTGGCTTAGGTCTTGAGCAACCGCTTACCAAGGACGTGGAAGACGAACCGAAGTCTAAAGGGGAAAAGGAGAACCAGGAACCAATCGCTCAGACCGCAACAACGGTTGAGTCAATAGGCCAGGACTCGGTTCCGCAAATTCCCTTTGCAGCCACTGCTGAAAGTCGAAACGCATACCCTGCTCAATCAGAGCAGCACATCGATACTCCAATGTACACCTCGATGGAGGCACAAGCGAAGGCAGCTCCAGAGTCACCAGTTGACGAACCCAAGCTGGAGACGGCGCCAGTTGGACGCTTGTCGCAAGCGAGTATACAACATACTCCACCAGTATCACCGGAGCAAACTCGTGCACCATCAGGTCTTTCCCAAGTTACAGACCTTCGCCATACAAGTACTCCAGACGTAGCTGCTCCCCCGAACGAAGCAGTCAAGCGGAAAGCGCCAACAGAGCTCAGCTCAAGCCCCTCTCGCCGTGTAGGAACGTGGACTTCCTTCTTCCGTCGTGGCACAAGTAGCCAGAGGAAACGGGAGTCGGAGAACAAGGGAAACCCGTCCGAAGTGTCATTTTCGAATACGTCGCGAGAGTCTATGCGTGGACAGATCCCGGCGCACCTTCAACAACAGCCTTCGGAACGACGGCGAAGTTCAGGCGTACCTCACCGTACGCAATCCAAATTCAGAGAAGACCTGCCTGAGATGCCGCTGTCGCCCCCTGATTCTCGAAGACAGTCTCCAGAGGTGACCGCTCTACCACCAATGCCTCGACCCATCGAAAAGCAAGCCGTTGCTGGTGCTGAAGCAAAGCCCACCGGTGGCTCCTCACGCGCATCCCCTGGGGATACTATGTTGTCGCAACGGACCGACTCTCCCGTTTCCCCAACTCCAGGACGTGCATCCAGCGCACTGATGTCGCAATCTCTCGCATCGGTTGACAGTGAAGGCTCGTGGCTCTCCGGAAAACCATCTCGGCGGACATCGAAACAGGCACGGAGCTCGCACCGACTCAGTAGTGGGGAAAGCCCAGAGAAGCGACCTCGAAGCGATGATTACAGTGGAAGCTACGAAGAGCTCGGAATGCCAGAAGAGGAGTACTTCAAGCGATTGACACCAGCACCTGAAGATGATGATGGACAGATACCGAGGAACCGGAAGTTCGGTAACAAAGGAAATGGCCAGGCTCTTGGCGGTGCGGAGGCTATTGACGTTGACCCGCGCGACCCGCGTGGGTTGGATCAGACGTTACTTCGAGCAGGTTCGGAACGAAGGCCTACTGTGATCGAGCGGTCCCAGCGTGTCAAATCTTCTGAAGGTCTCTTAAACCAATTCCATCAAGCGCAGAGTGCCGAAGAGGATTATGCCACGCCCACCGACTCTCCATCGAATGGTCTTGAGAGAATAGATTCTCAAGTTGCCGAATCTGAGGGCGACGAACCAGATTCTCCGCTAGAAGAACATGAACCTGTGCAGATGAAACGGGCCGAGAGCATTAATCTGAAGCATCACTCCAGGCAGGTGAGCGCAGGGAGTGCGAGGCTACTTGAATTGCCCAAAAGAGATTCGAAGAGGAACAGTAGAGCATCTTCCGCTGGAATGAGTTCCAATCCAGCGAGTCCAATGAGTCAGTCGTTTGTTAATATCTCGAGTCAGTCACCTGGAGAATCGAACAACTAAGAGCTACGGTCTATTCATCGAGGGCGCTACGAAGACCATACAAGAGTAGCGGGATGAATACTTCTCTACGAGGCTTGGACCATGATTGGGCAAAGACCATAAAAGACTTTCATTTAGCCAGACACCACACTCCTTGAATTTTCCTTATCTACGTGCTCATCTATCTTTCCTTTGTCAAAACGAACCTACGATCTTGCCATATGCCACGGTGATCAAGTCACTCTTTACAATTTCCTTAGTTTGGCTGTTCTTATTTCTTTCCTTCTGTGTTGCGAACTTGCTCGTCTGGCATCTATTACATGGTCTTACGCTCCTTGAATGGTCCTGGCCTAGTGGATACTGCGTTGTCTCTGCCTCCTGGAGGTTGATGTAGCGCGCCCTCTACAGTTTTAATTCTCACTTTCCCCCCGACGACTCAAAGCAGCCCCGCATCTGGACTCACATCACATATTTCTACGAAGACAATCCCATAATTTGAATCGGGCTCACTTAGTATCTTTACGTTGGCACAAACTGAATTACTAGATCTACCCTACGACGCTCGGGCGGTTACGGTCGGTTTTCGAGGCTTTCACTGGTTTGTTTGGCGCACTGGAGTGTAACACTACTCTATACCACATTTTGTTGCTGTTATTTTCGCCGATTTCTTGGGAGCGCCTGAATTGATTGTCGGCTTACATGTATAATCCTACATGGGATGCACGGAACGGATGATACCAAATGACCTACTTCACGCAATAGAGGTGGTCTTGCAGTCGCTACTCTTGACACTTGATTTTCTGATCTTTTGAAATGTTTGGTCGGCGAGACCCCAATGGAGGAATACAAGTGCCTGTTAGAACAATGTTCTGTTTCGACAGCAGATTGATCAGATAGCATTCTTAGCAAGCAGACAGTATGAATGCAAAGGCAGCGAAAAGCAATTTGGCTTTGATTGAGTCTTGTAGCACATGCAAGGAGTCTGACATGCAGAGATAACAATCCGTCTCAGGGAAGAAGCAAATGTTGCTCCAGCTCAATTCCTATAGGCCAAATGCTCTTCCCGCGTCTTTGTCGTTTTCGATGAACGTCATCGGCGGCCCAAGAGGGCGAGTGGATTAGGTAAATAGTGAGCCAGCCTGCTGCTGACAAAAGCGATTCCAAATCCGGTCCACGCTGGAGAGCGCTCACATGTTTAAACATCTAGACCTTGCCCAACTTGCTCGCAAGTATTGATTAACGACCAAGTCAGACAAGGTGTGTCCTTATTCAAATTCCCCCTTGTCATTCAAGCTCTCTTAAATTCTCTCTCGATGCTGAGCACAGCCATTTGCCCCGCCACCAAATGCCGGCCGAGCAAGGGCCGAGGGCGAATGGCGAATTTCTCGCTGCCCTTGATCGCGGCATCCCACCCATCAACACATCACCACATCACCACATCATCCGTCCTGGTTGAATAATCAATTCCTGCCACTCAATTCAAATACCCGCATCCTCTGCTTACACAACCTTTCTCTATTTATCACTCTCCTCAATTCCACTATCCCATTCCTGAACGTTCTGTTTTACCTGCCTTGTGTTATATCAAGCCTCCGTCCCTCCAGCTAACCCGCCTCCCTTTCATGCTCAGTCCTCAAGTTCTACGCCGAAGTCTATTCCAAGCTACAAGAACCACCGCGCGAGGTTCAACTTCCACAACACTATCTACTCAGAAACCAATCTATCAGGGGATTCGCCAGTTCCACGCCATCATGGGTAAAGAGGGGGTCCACAATCTCAGCAAGTATGTCGACCATCAAAGAAGCAGCAGCGCCATCTTGAGGAGAACACCGGCTAACGGACCTGCGCATTTACACAGAAAGACCGAATTTGACGAGGTCCTTGCACAGAAAGATAAGCTGATTGTGCTCGACTGCTTCGCAACCTGGTGTGGGCCTTGCAAGATCATCGCGCCGCAAGTTGTCAAGTAAGCTTCTTCTCAATCTCTCCCTTCCCCCCTCTCTCTTTCCCTATATACTTCAATTATACATTTCAAAATGCTAACCGCTGGTGCGTCGTTCTTCAGGTTCTCCGACACCTACCCCACCGCCGCCTTCTACAAGCTCGACGTCGACGAGGTCCCCGACGTCGCGCAGGAGCTCGGCATCCGGGCCATGCCGACCTTCATCCTGTTCCGGAATGGCGAGAAGGTGGCCGAGGTCGTCGGCGCCAACCCGAAGGTGCTCGAGGCCGCCATCAAGAAGGAGGTCGAGACGGAGGGAGGGGAGCCTACGAAGGCTGAGTAGCTGACCATGGGAGGAGGTTGGTATTAGGTAGTGGTCTTGACTACACAGAGGGATATGAGGTCTTCACAATGATGTTAGTGCTACTTGTTATGCGATAAAGGAATCAATGATACAATCAGCTACATTTCTTCCGCCTTAATAGAATATTTGCTGTGGTTGGACATTTGACTAGCTATTCCACACGCCGCTAACTCCATAATCCCGACATTAAAGTAGCAATTTTGGTTGCCAGTTCATCATAGTTGAGTCTTTCGAAGGAGCCTCACGCGTACTTGCATGGGTGATTATTGAGCTTTCATCACACCCATCAATATCGCAGCCTTAAGTCCATGTCGTGAAATAGCTTGACGAGTTTGAGACAAGAACCAGTATTAAGTTGTACGATATCAGCGCTGCTCAACGATAGCCAACCTCCGTCTCACACGAGTCAACCATCACGCCATCCAGCAACATCTCAACGCAACGCATAGCAACTTACGGCCACCTTCACAAGCACAAATACTCCAGCTTCTCCAATTTTGTCCCGTCATCACCAGTCCTTTTTAACGTCAAAGCTCCACTCGAATTGGAGATGCACGTGCTTATCGTCATCGATGAATCTACTGACAGCGTTGTAGTGGCCGCGCCCGATCATACCAGAAGGAGCCGTTTCGGATTCAACTACAGAGAGCAGGGGTATCAGCCATGTTTATTCGAGACTTCATAAAGCACGAGCAAGAACTCTGCCTTCGGTATTCCATGCCGCGCCTCGTCGCAACCGCCAACGAGGCCGTGGAAATCATCATAGTCTCCCACAAAGAAGAAGAAAAAAAAAAGGAACCGACAAAACTCACACTTCTTCTCATAGATCGGCTTCTCCTTCGTATTGGGCGAGTACGACCCGATCATCTCCTGCATCTTGTTGCTGATGACCCCCCGCTTGACATTCTGCACGTACTTCAGCCCGGACAGGATCTGGTGCTGCACCTTGAACGTCGCCTTCATTCGAAAGTTGGCGCCTTCTTTGATGGTGAAGGGCTTCTCTTTGAGCGCCTCGACGGCTCCGGGGCCCGTGAGGTCGATGATGATGTCAGGGCGGCCTTCGACCTGCAGTAGAAACCCGCCATGGCGGCATGCATTAGCTCACATCAATTTCCAGAGTCGTCTGTGAAAGGGAAGTGTGTAGGAACGGGTTTGGGGGGGGGCAAAGGAGCAGAAAGAGAGAGGAGGGGACTGGGAAAATGCTAACCTCGAGTCCCAAGCTCTTGATGATGACGCGGCGTGGATCGCTCGAGTCGCTGATGTCTTCGCCTGTGCCGAGCCCGAGACTTTCCTTCCACTTCCGCAGGGACTCGTCGTTCTGATCTGCAGGAGATACCACGCGTCAGTACTCATGCTCTGGACTTGGGTTTACATGGGCGTCCTTGAGGGTCCTTGCTCCGGATTCGGATGAGCTCTATACTGCTGTTGTTGTTGATATCTGAAGCCGCGTTTCCATCGTTGGCACTTGGAGGTGGCGGAACTCTCTCTGCCGGGTGAACATGTAATTGTAAGTCCGGACTGCTCTTTCTCCTCAATACTTTGGAAGAAAGCTTCTTAGCTAAAAGAGGGACCCTCCCAGACTTGACGTTTTCGTCCGGGTATGGCGATCGGGTCTTGGTCAACTTAGACCCCATGTCAGTGCTTTGCTTACCGTCTACTGAGGGCTTTCTCGCCAACTTCGCAACCAATTTTCTCAGTCCGGCCTCATGCTTCTTCATCTGTGTAAAGGCTTCTGAGTACCTCCAAGATTTCGAGGGTTTGACTCTAGGCTCTTCAATAGTAATGCCAATTGGTTTCTTTGGCTTCCCTTTGGGCGATTTGGCCGGAACTGCACTTGCATTGGTTTCAGAAGGATCTGGAGGCTGATCATTGTCAGTCCCTCTTTGCTGCTCGCCATCGTCTGGAGCAGATGAATCTTTCCCCTCACTTTTCGGCTTCGATTGCTTCAAGTGAGACGGTACGCCAAGAGCACCCCTCATATATACACCTTTCGAGGTGAATTTTTTTGCATTGAAACTGTTGGCGGAACCGGAACTGTCTGGTCCGCGATGCATAGTTGGTCGAGGGGGCTTCCGTGAATCATAAGCGAAGTATCCAGTCGCAGTTCCGTATGGAACAAGTTTTGGCTGATCCGTTGCGCTTCCTTCAGCAACTTCACTTCGCGTATTGGATTCCCGGCTTTCTTCCGCGACTGCTTTGAAGCAATTCCTGTCATAAGATTTATTGGAAGAGCGTGAATACGTTGGCCGATAATTGTGGATCAAGCGAGCTTTGGGGCTTTCCGCTAGGTTCACTGAAGAAGTGGCTTCTTCGATACCAACAGAATATTGGCGAGCAGCTTGCTCTGAGGAGTCAGTGTTAGACAGGGGTAGCTTTCCGGCTTTGGAGGAGCTTTGGTCACCAGGTGCCTCTGGAAAAGGAAATGAAGCATCTTCCAAATTCGATACTGTCCTGTCGTTGATACGATCCTCGCACAACATAGAATGTTGTCCTGGCTGCTGCATCGGCTGGCCGCCTTGGACGTACGGAGAGGGAGGCTTCTCGTTCCATCTGCTGTCTTTCCTGAGATGATTGTCGTTGGCTGAGGATTGATGTGAAGGATCGTATTCGTTTGAGCCTGCTGTCGGGCCTGACTGCTTTTCCGCAATATGCTTCGATAACGAGTGGTAGACTTGTTTATGGAATTCACTCATCTGAGCAAGTGCAGTGTCCGACAAATGGTCAAGCCCTTGAGAAGCAGACAGCCCCTCATATAAAGAAGGTTCAGATCGCACCGGTCCACAGGACCTTCTGGCATGAGTGATCCAGTCAATATGTGGAGGAATGGACATTGCATTTGGAAGGAAATAAGCATTGGGCGTGGTCTGAAATGTCTGAATACTTTGTGCGTCCGAGCCTCTCAAATTCTCAGACGGCGCCTTGTATCTCAGGTTGAGTCTTGGTTGCCTGTCAAAGAAATTTTTGGACATGATGTCAAACTCTTGTGCGTTGTGAAAGCATCTGGAGGAACGTGCGGACCGAAAACGTGCAAGCTCATGTTCGGGAATTTCTTTAGAGGGTAAGGGCAGCTTGGTCTGATGTCTAGCAAGTGCAAGACGGTTGAGTTTGTCTCCAGAATTTCCAGCCATTTCCTCCTGAGCATCATGCCAAACGTAAGAATCATTGGCTTGGTCTTTCTCTGGGTTGTCAGATGCAATAGCCGACGGCGATTTCAAGTCCGCAGATCCGAGCTCAAGGTCTGGAAGTCGATATCGACGGGATGATGAAGGGCCCGGCATTGGATCTTGCGCATGGTCATCGGTACTGGGGGCCATTTTCGAGCGTCTTGTACAAGACGGAAGCTAGTCTGCCGAAATAGAGACCGGCTCTTCCAAGCTCGCAACGTAGTGATGCTCGTTAAAATTATAAGACAAGAAGGTACTGTAGTGTGCGGATGAATGTGGTGGATTCGATACGCAGGCCTTGAGAGTAAGCAATGGAGGACCACCAGTAGAGCTCAAAGGACACAAATCCAACTGGTTCGATTTCGAAGGTAAGTATAATCGCTGTCCAAGCTAACACTGGCAAATGTTATCGTGGTGTGCCGTAGAACAACACTTGGAGAATGAGTCCACGTAGAAGTACACCGGTAAAGCTCGAAAATAAATGGAGGATTTGGATTCTGGTCCAACGTCTTCCACTGTGATATAGTCTGATCTACGGCACGAAGACTCCCAAGTTGACAGGAAGGAGTTTCGAGGGTATCAGGAAGAACGAAGGAGAGATCAGAAGAGGGATCAGTTGGACTCCTAGCAATTTGGCAAATGTCCGCACTCACTGTTGAGAGCCATCTTCACAAGCTTGGAACCTTCTATTGTTTCCAGAAGAGTAGTTCGCTGGCAAGGCCAACGATGAATGTCTCCAAAATAGGGTGGCGTGGACCAGGAGAGTAAGAATTGTGCTTTTCTCGTCATAGTGCAAGGAAACAAATGGAACTTTGCACGTCAAGTAATAATCTATGGTGGATGGTAGGTCGAAGTTTCCTAGGTTGGTTGTGCAACCTTTGGGCGGTACCAGAGTCCAAAATCCAGATCCAATCACACGCGCCAATCGTAGTCGTCTTATCGCGTCTCCAGAGGATGGAGTGGATGCTCTTCCTTGAATTCCGGTGCAGCCAATATGACTTACCTAGTTTTTGGTACTCATCGATTGTTTTCTTCTCGCCGACTTTGAACCCAGCCGTGCCCTCCACAGCGAGATCGTCCTCGTGATGGTCGGCAGACATGATGATGAGAAGCCTACGGGCTCAAGAGATTTGAGGTTGACCGTGTGGGCAGAAATTTGCTGCGCAGGTTGGACTGTGTGCCAAGGCTGGGCAGAAGAGAATTACGGGAGTAGAATACGGACACAGAGTACAGAATATGGGTAGGGAGTGAATGGGGTTTGGTGGGGTTGGTGAAGTGCTTAGAGGCGACGAGGCGAGTGCGACGAGGCTCACCGCTTGGCGAGCGAAAGTCATCTTAAGCACTTTTCAAGGACAACACCAAGCCACGCCCTGCTCACAAATGCTGCACAGGTATTCCCTCCCTGTTGTGCTTTTACCCTTTTCATGTGAGTCCGTCTGAGAGTGAAACATGCGATGGGTCCACTCGAGCACGATGGGTTACTATCTCGTCGAGCTGGCAGTTGGCAATTAAACGAGGTTGGCTGAACACCTATTAGTTATGCTGCAATAGCTTGCCTTGTAGACGGAGTCGCAGCAGAAAATCTTTCTATGTGCTTATCATTCATCATTGCATTGATCACGTTGAGAAAGACAGAATATAGAGGAAGCACCGAAGGATGCCAGCCATCTTCAACTGCTTCCTCCATCGATCATCTCATCCCAGCCACCCACTTGCCCCAATACGTCTAGGTACGGAGTGGGTGTATTAGACTAAGGTGCTAAGGTAATTACACTTCCTACTGCGGGCCAGCTCAGCGGTGGAGGGACACACGGACACTGGCTCTGATGGGCTGGGGACACCCTGCCACTTCCACCCTTTCATCGCATAAGCTCGACTTCCATCGTCACCATCATTCTTATCGATCCATCTCCACATTTGCCATATCGAGTTGCCCTCGCTTCCCTTTTGACCTGTGTAATCGGGTTCTCTAGGTGCTGCGACATCCTCTTTGCCAGGGACTGGCCTTGGATCTCACCCTCAATTCGCGCCGGCGCATCCAAGTCTAAATTTCCCGGAGTCGAACCGCTCACCATCAAATACACCAGCTTCAATCACCCACTAGTCCATCACCAACATTCGCAATGGTTGCCAGACGCACACTGCCTTCCAAGCGCAACCCGCTTCTCACGCCTGAGCACAGTCCGCAGTGCAAGTCCAGCCTCAGCTTCCTGAAAACTCCGCATCACACACTAACACACAATCCAGTGGAGATCCTCGTCGAACGTCGTCGCCTTGGTAGCACAAACCTCGATGTGAAACCCGGTCAAGTTGGCGTAGCGAATGCGACCAGGAAGGAGAACCTTGGCGTCTTTGACTATGCGCATCTTCGCGTGCCACTGCCAGCCGACCTCAAAGGCACTGGTATTTTCCAGCTGCAGGCTAATCGCAAATTTCCTGAAGCATATTTCCTGATGGTAAGCGCATGAGATTCGTGAGTCGCGATCGGCGGAATTTCTCCGACTAACACGCGTTTGTGTGTACAGAGACGCAGCAGTGACGGTTATCTCAGTGCGACAGGCATGTTCAAGGCCGCGTTTCCCTGGGCATCACTCGAAGAGGAGGCTGCTGAGCGGAAGTATATCACGAGCTTGAAGACGACGGCAGATGATGAAGTCGCGGGTAATGTTTGGATCCCGCCGGATCAGGGTAAGCTCCCTACATTCCACGCTTACAGCATACAACTCGTCACGGCTCATTCTGACTGCTTTTGGCAACGTAGCGCTTGAGCTTGGCACCGAGTATTCCATGACATTGTGGATCCAAGCTCTTCTCGATCCCGAACCAGTCCACCAAAGCCCCTCCGATAATATCTCCAGTCCTCCAATTTTCCGCATGGCGAAAAATACGCGTACCAACGTCAATGGTACTGCAGGATCGCCCAAGTCACCCAAATCAGATGTGCCAGAGTCGACGTCCACGCGCCCTCGCACTCGGCGCTCTGTGTCGCCAACCAAGATCGCCACCCCAAGTCGCAAGATAGCCAGTCCACGCAAGCCACGCGTGCCAAAAGGCAGTCAGCGCGGCGCCAGCACTAGGGAAACAAGCAATGCTCTCCAGGACGCGATCGCCGAATCCCCGCCCGCTCTCGACGGCGCCGATGATAAGGTCAAGGTGGGCGTAGAAACGAGCGTTGCGATTGCCGAAAACGGCGAAGAAGTCACAAACACGAAAGTCAAGGTGGAGATGCCAAAGGGTAATTCAGATCTACCACTCCCGGAAAACACAGAAGAGATGGTACGGACGGCTAAGGAGATGGTGGAGGAGGCGAGAAAGCTCGATAGCAATGATAGCGGTAAGGTTAGCGGTAAGGGAGCTGGGCGGAAGGGAAAGAGGAAGGCAGAAGAGATCACCGGAGCTGAAGAAGAGGGCCAAGAATCGAGCAGTGCAAGGCCTGAGAAGAAGGCGAAGATAACGGTGAGGGAACACGAACAGCTGAAGGCCAGATCGAAGGCGCTAATCGGATTGACTGCAACTTTCACTATTGCGTAAGTCTTGGAGACTCTATCAATGAAAGTGCGACATGTGCTAACTGTTGGGCAGCGCGGCGATTCCATACTTCTTCGGTTGACCTTCGAGCCCTTGAAGGCAAAATCTACTCGTTTCTGCTCTTCTTTCTCAAATACCCACATTTTCATCACTTAGTCTCCGCGGCGTTCAAGGCGAAAATAACGGGTTCCGAATTTCTACGATGGCGGAGGCGTAGGAGATACGGCATGGGGTTTCACACCCGTGGTTGGATCTATTGATGATTCACATGCTGAGATCCACGGACGGTGCCAACCGAGCGATTGAAGTCGGATATATCGATCTGTAAATATGGCTTATAATACGGTATCTTTTTTTTTTTTTTTTTCGCACTCTTTGAGGTTTGATCCTTACAATTTATCTACAAGGCGAAGTCTAGATCCTCGCCATGTCATCCTTGAAATTTAGACGTTTTATCTATCACGCGAATTTCATAGTTTATATTCTTAGATCGCATGCTATTAAATACCTCGGTCTTTGGTTCCTGAACAGGAGTGAATTTACAGCATCTTCCTGCCTCTAGCGTCTATGATATCCTTTAACGGAGTCGTTTAAACCTTTTCAAGAGATTTGCCCATGAATCTCGGCGAGTCGAAACCCAAGGAGCTCCTCTTTAATTCTCCAAATTTCCTCCTTACGCAGTGGTTTTCATTGTTTGAATCAGACCGTACTCATGCAACTTGTAGACACCAGACGCTGGAAGACGCTGTACCCAACAGAGCTCGCGATACTTTTCGATTGGTCTATGATTTACTCTAACCATATGATCATACCTAACGGCTGCAAGCCTTTATCCCGGACGGGCGAGAGATTGATATCACGCTGTTCAGTGATTCTGCCGACATTGCCTGTGCTCTGTAGACAATATCCCTGCTTACACACCTATATTATTTTGAGGAACTTGACGTCGCACCACAAATAGCACCCTGCATTGGGCTCAGATACGAGCCCGCATTAATGGTGGCGCTACGCCAAGCCCCTTTACCCCAGCTAATAGGCACCCGTCGGAGGATTTCAGCTATGGTAAGAAGGCCAAGAGGGCCAAAATGATGCACACTAATTGAGCTCGGTCCCAGAGAATCATTCGTAAGTGTCTTAGTTATAAGCTGCTCTCTCTCATTTAATTTTGCCATTTCCCGTTTTCCTTACTCTGATCTGTGAGTAAAAGCCTGTAAGCCATGGGATATCCATCCCAGCCAGAAATTCTACCTTCGTATGAAGATGAAGTAGGTGAAGGACGAGCGGCAGAGACTGCTTCACTGCATTCTGCAGTCTCACTTCATACTTATGAGGAACAAATTGACAACGGAGGCCTTCCGAACTATACTGACAATCCTGGAACCGTCTCTTTTGACCCACTAGGTATCTTTTCTGACCCGAATCAAGAGTCATCAGAGACTCCTCCATGGCATGATGCAGTACTAGCGACCTCAGCCAAGCAAACCACTCTGGATCCAATGTTCTCAAAAGATCCAAACGCACTCTGTGCCCTTCTCGAACACCAATCAAAGTTTCCACCTCGACCAATGCTCCACTTCCAAGGCCACCACCTCGAGAACAAGCGGCAGAGCGACGGCAAAACCAAGCGAGAACGCGTCACAGACTTCCACATCATCCTCAACTGCACCCACCACCTTACCCACGGTCTCCTCGGCGACCTCCGCACCATCTGGCCCACCCTCTCCACCATCCCCGACGACACCAAAGCCCACCGCGGCACCCTCTTCCGCCAACGCGCCAATCGCTCCACCGCCAACCCGCCCGATCTCGAGTCGGGCGCCCAGCAGCAACCTTCCACAGCAGCCCCCCCAACCCCCGACGAAGACCGCACCCACGCCCTCAAAACCTGGTGCCACATCTTCAGCAGCCGCGCCGCGCACTCCGCCCTCCCCTGCACCTTCCGCCTCACGCGCCACGTCGCGGACTGGGACACGGGGCTGCTCTCGTCGCGGCTGACGGCGATGGTGCGTGGCGGGACGAACTACCGCGGACGAATCGACTTCGAGATCAAGATGGAGAACGAGGGGTTTGTGGTGTATAGCGACCACTGGATGAATCGGCTGCGGCTGAACCGGTGGGTGTACTGGGTTTGCATTGTGCTGCAGTTGTGGGTTCTCACGTGGCCGTTGCTGTGGTTGTGTACGGCGAGGTTTGAGGTTGTAAAGGTGGGGTGGCCGTATAAGCTGCCGAGGCAGGAGGTGGTGAGGCGGATGGAGGCGAGGCGGGGACGGCGAGGGGGTAGAGGAGGGGAAGGGGAGGAGGACCGGGAGGTGTTGCCGGCATTCAGTGAGGCTTGGTGTTATGCAAGTATGAGTGAAGAGGAGTTTTTGGCGTCGTGGGGTAAGATGATTGTGGTGGAGGCCGTGGCGCGGAGGCAGGGCGAGGTGGGGAGGGAGGATATGATGAGAGTGATGCAGGCGGAGAGGGAGGAGAGAGAGGGACGCGGTAGGAGGGGAAGCGGGAATACGGTGGTGGATACAGTGGTCGGAGTTGTGGCAGGGATCCAGGGGGTGAGTGAGCAGAGAGACAGAGCCTTGGGATGGGGTGGTGATGATTTAGGGGGTGGGGCCGGGAGTTTGAGTGTTGGAGGGTTTACGATGGGAGGAAATAGGCTGGGAAGGATCAGGCTGGGGTGAGTTGGGATTTGCGAGTCGCTTCTTAATCTCTTCAATGCGTTTAGGAGAGGAAACAGCATCACACCTGCCCCATCTCGGTTTCTGTTTTTGCGGCCAAACATGGACGACCCTTCTTGCCATCTCGATTGGAAACCATGGATGTCGCTGGAGGATACTCTCACTACCTGACTTCTCAAACCCGAAAGCAGACAAATTCTCCATCTCATCTTTCAAGCTTCTTAAAGTTATCGTTAGCTTCTGAGAATTTCCTGTTCTATCACCATCGCTCTATCCTCTCCTCGACTCCGACGCTAGGCTAAGACGGACGCCGGCTGGTATTGTCAACTACGATGGCTGAAAGGACTTCGGAAGCAGAGCGTCGTAGCATTCTCAATCGCATCATCGCCGCATCCATGTACATTATAGCAGTCCTGATTTTCTATTTGGTACGGCAGATCTTCTTCCTCAGCAATGAATCATGCAACAATGCGTGTCCCGGCTGTTACATCTGCAATCTTCAGCCTTATCTCATCATACTCATCGTCGGCCTGATCGTGCGGTTACTGATCGAGAGGTGGATACTCTCCAGGTAGGCCGTTCCTTCAGACATAAGGCAAGGAAGTGATTGACCAATGAAACAGACACTGAGTTCGAGAACAATTTCTTTTGGGTCATGCCAGAGGTTTCCGCGGAAGGAGCCTTATGAATTATGGGCATGTTGCTACAGCAAGAGTTTCAGGGAGCAGAGGAGTTCCGAAGGCTCGTCTCTACAATCACATGGCCGTGGTAGCAATGACTGGATGGATTAAGATGCTGTGAATAATACCACTGTTTGTTACACCATTTCAAAGAGTCATTCGTTTGGTACGCGCATTGTATTAGGCGCTGTGGGTGATGCAAAGGTCTCTACTTTCATTAAACAAATACTAGTCACTCACAGCTTGTGAGATCATCATTTACAGAAGATAGACTAGAGACTTACAATTACATTAATTAAGCGGAAGCATAAGACATCGATCTTTTTCGACGTTAGATGTCAAAGTCCAAGAGTCTCATTACCAAAGGTGTCCTGAACTACGACTACCATTTCCGAATACTACTCGGTACCGGGTAGGTGTGTAGCTCACGGCCATACCAGGTAGACGGCTTTGGAGCGCCCAAGTCTTTGGATAATTTCTGTGCAGCCAAAATTGCCAGAGCCACGCTGGGAGCAATGTATTCGAAAGGGCTGAAATATAGGAGCTTCTACCATATGATTTACAGGTCTTGACCCGTGGCCACCAGCACTTCTCAATTCAGTCTTATCTCATGTTCGCCGTTGTACTACCAGTACCACCACCAATCTCCATTCTACGAAGGCTACGACTGAAGAGGGCTGTCTCGTCCAGCAATAAAAGAGTTGCAAATACTTACATTAAGCAGAACCTTAAGCTCGCCAACGGAGGCTTTGCTGTTCATGAAGGCTACTCCACTGAGGCGGTTACCAGCAAGAGCCTAGATGACTCAGCCTGTCCCTTCCGGACTGGTAATCACCTTATTGATTGCATCACCAACGGCTTCGAGAGTCTGGAACAATGGTATGGCCACGAGGCGTAGCGCATGGAGGGGCTTCGTGGCCTCAAGTCTCGATAAGCCCCTAATAATCGCTTTCGCTTCTACAATCCCATCGGCCAGGAAGACATGAATACTGCCTAAATTCAAGATCAGCGCAAGTCAGAGTTGATTCCTCAGAAGGAATCGACTGGCAAGATTCCTGGTGCGAAAATCGACCTTTGAGAAGTGCTTCGTGATGTTGCTTCTTTATCAAATTTGAGAGACTGTTATTGCAGCGTGGTAAAATAGCACTTCATCAGCCCTTGACAATTTATCTCCAGAAGCTAGTCCAATGGAGATTAATACGATATCCAGACATTCTGGGTTTGGGTTTCGCCACATTACCATCCTTCATTTCTGATCCTCCTACTTCGTCGGTACACTCGGGATCCCACCTCCGCAACCGGTGGTACCAAGCTCGATACCGAAGCTGAAGAAATGGCCTGGCGTAATGTACGTCAGCCCGTTACCTGCTGAACATTGGGAATCCGTCTCCCCTTCGCACTGAACAGTAGATGCAAGGGTACCATTTCCATAGAACTCAATGCCATAATGCGTGAACTGTGGGTATGTATTCTAGTTTCGTAACTTAGCGACGCTATTCACTATCGAGCAAAAAGCTCAAAAATAAGATCTTACCGGTACCCCATCATCGACATTGTTGCCGCGTCTTAGCTCACCTTGCTGACTGCTGCCAAAGTTGGCGAATATGTCATTGCCAATTGCAAATGCAGCAAGCGCATTGCTAGTGATGTTCTTCCCGGGAAAATTCTGGGCTAAGGAAATGTACGAAAGCTATAGTAAATGTCAGGAACCTGGAGATGGTGGAATGAGATTGTTAGAAGCGAAGGAGAGAATACAAAAGCCACTGACATAAGTTAAGGCGCCACCGAGTGAGTGGCCCGTCGACTCTAGGGTATAATTAGGGTAGAGCCCAATTAGTCGTCGGACTTCTGCAATGGTTTGGTTATGAACAGATAACCAAGGGGTGTAGACGCCGTTCATGACTTGAGTGCCTGGTGGGAAGTTTACACCGGACAAAACAGGGGTAACAGGAGCAGTATCCATGTCATTCGCAAAGTCCTGAGCTTCGAAGGCATAAGCTAGGAGCTGAAGGTTTTTGACAGAAGAGCATACGTGTTGTAGAGCCTCGCAGTACAACGGAAATACGCTGCTCAGAAGGACTGAATCCAATATAACCTTGCGTATCGCTGGCCACATCATAAAGCTGCTGAGTGATATTAACGTCGAAGGCCTGGATTTGGCACCCGCTATCTTCATGTCAGTCTGCTTCCTTAGAGCTTAACAAGTGTTGCGATACATACTCATATGCAGCTGAAGATAGAGTGGCAGCACGGACGAGCTCATTGTAATCATATGCAGTTGCTAAAAAGAATTTAAGCAGGGGCCGACTGAGTAAATCTTTTCGCGAGGCGTTTACCTGGAAATGCTCTCTTCTCCAGATCCGCCGGCATTGAAGCCACCAGGACAGGTGCTAGGACGATAGTAGTCAAGAATCCAGAAAGCATATTTACGAAATAGTCTGCTGTATACTCGAGAGAGTGAGAAATAATAAAGATGTCGGGACAATTAATAAAAAAAAAAAAAGGCTCAATATTGCAGTATTTGAAGTCGTTCTGCCCCTATGTTTAGGCGAAGTACTGGTATAAGGAACCCTTGACTTGTCCCCTTCCATGAATGACTAGGCAACCGTATCCTTCCTAGTTCCTGAACTTTATTTCCAACTGTTCCATGCAAGCCTTCACATGTAAAACATACTCACTGTTTTGGTGGTCGCCCGAACGATTAACTTAAGAGACATGTTCAGTGAGCCGAGGCTTGTACGTGCACCATACCATTGCGATTGGTTGTGGTGCATTGAGAGGTAGTTTTGGTGCCTTGGACAACAGCACACCAATGTTGTAACAGCAGACACAAATGGGGCACGGCAAATGCCGCACCCCTTTCCAGGACTAGAGTGGAAAGGAACCTGGACAGGTACTCAAATAGAGTGAATTACTCTTTGAATTTGTACCCAGCCTCAGCTTGTCCAAGATCCATCAGTGCCATATTGTCGAAAAGCAAGGCAGGTCAAGCGTGTAAACAAGGACCTGGACAGCAGAGCATCCACAACAGCGGCCAGGTGTTTGCTTGTCCCGATTCAAGTTCTGCGTCACTCTTTACCTATCCTGTACGCTTTCTTTCACATGATGGGGCAACTTGTGAAATCCTGATCTTGCTAGCAACATTGCGTCGATCATTTGCTGGTTGAATTAGGAAAGAATCCCGCTACCAAAAGGTAAGGCTGGAGGGTTGAAGTTGGAGCCATGCAAGAACCGGTGGAACGGTGAGTTCGGCAGTGGCATGGAAAATGCGGGGACGCTGCAACGGCCAACGAAAGGGGCAGTCTTAACCTCTTTTAGAATGAAATCAGTAAGGGACACACCACCAAGCCGTATGACGTGCATTACTGCATAAAACTACGAAAATGCCATAAAGATCCCTTTGAGCAAATGCGGGTTCGCGAGTGTATTCCATACAACTCAATAGTGCGCTCCCAAAAGGTATCCGAAACTTACTAACTCTCATTCTTTCTGGTAAGCTGACACGGCTCGGCATGAAGTCATACCTGGATGAAAGTCATTTTTTGGAATCCACAATTCTCGTGGCAGCTGACCAGGCTTGAATTCCTCATACAATTCGAATAGTATTGCATTAATTTGCGGGTGAGAGTATGTACAGGGAAATATTCCAATGCAATCGGGTATAGGGGCTCACGCAGTTCAACACGGGAACTTTCATTTATACATGTTGACCGAAGATAGAGCGGTAGCTTTAGTAGTCGGCCAACCGGACCAGTCAACATCGAATAGGAGCGCGGAAGTACAACTACTGCCCAAGCTAGAATCATTAAGAAAACCCGGCTCCCAGTAGAATAATCCAGCCCCAAGTCCATTGGGTACAGACGTGAGAGTACTTTCGATCGCCTGCACCCACTCAGTCTGTCCCTGCGCACTTGTGGGATAGTTGGCGCTCAGACTAACGCCCGAGCACTCAACAGGCCAGTCAGTCTCCGCAACATACATCGGCTTACCGTACGTGCTCGCGAGATTGTTCAAGCTAGCCTGGAGATTCGAGATCGTGGCGCTAGTGCCGTAAAACGGGTAGAAGGAGAAGCCGAACACATCGACATCGGACGTCTTGACTTTGCCGGTAGCAAAGACACCCTTGAACCAGGATGCCATGAGCGACTCATTCCATCCATCGTCAAGGTGAATCATGACTTGTGGCTTCGGTACACCGGCGCTCACAGCATCGTTGACTCCTGCGCGAGCAGCAGCCCAAAGAATCGCGAAATTGGTGTAGGAGCTGCCGCTGATCTGACCGAGAGGCCAAAGCATGCCGTTGCGGATCTCATTCCCAAGCGCAAGGATCTCGACCTGGACCCCGCCGTTGTGAAAAGACGTCAGAGTCTGTCGAACATAAGTTTGTAGTTGGCTCGCAAGTGTAGTAATGGACGAGGAAGACCAAGCCGCGGGTATCGCCTGCTTGCTGGGATCTGCCCAATTGTCCGAGAAGTGCATATCCAAGTAGATTTTGTAGCCTTCTTTGTAGAAGCGCTGAGCCAGCGCGAGCGTATAACTGAGTCCATACTCATCTGCTGTCCAGAGCCTATGATTCGGCGTCAATAAAAGTTAGTGGTATCGCATTCGAAGGCTTTCTCAATAATACCGGAGCCGCACGCTATCCATACCGCCATCACCCAGAATGCTTTCGATCGTCGACTTCTGTCCTGATGTAGTGTACCAGTTGGCTCCTTGGTCTTGTTCCATCTGTGTTACCGACGAGAGGTCATGCCCGTGAACTATGGCGGTAGCTGCACCGCTCATAGCTGCAAGAAACGGCAGCGTACGGAAGAGAAAGCGTCCAAGCATGATGTGAAAGGCTATAATGGTAAATGGTTCAAGGTGAAAAGCTTATGAGGGTGAATGGACAGCGACTCTAAGATAATTCAAGGGAGAACTGCATCTGGACAGTGCGCAAACGAGCGGAATGGGCATCCTTATCAAACGTCTAAAATGGTAGGACATCAGAGGCGGAAGATCATTACAGTACTTGTGTGTACATCAAATATAGCCGGTTCGAAACAGCGCTTTGAAGCCAATTCAATGTGGAAAATTTGAAGGGTTAAAAAGCGGATGCGGCAGGGATGGCGCCGGTCGCAGATCATCCACCAAACGCTTTGCTTTGCCGACCAACGCAGAGTATTAGCGGGGAATCTTCAAGGACAAAGTAACCTCTTACAAAATTCACCCCGGCTTTTGGGCGTGGGTCACACATTACCTTATAACTTGAACGCCGAATCGGCAGCCTGAGATGTTACTGAGCAAATGCCGTGGACTACTCTAAGGTACCGTACTGGAGGCCATCCTGAAGCTTTGATAGCACCTTGAAGCACCTCTCCACGGGACTCAGTCCTAGAGCCTTGTGCATTCCCGATCAATTAGGAGCCGCAGGTTTGCAGCAGTCTTCCATCGACCCAATTGCAGGAGACATCAGTATCACTCTTATGTACGCAATTTAAAATACAATAGTAGAATAGAATTAGAGAACCACTAGTAGATAGGTATTTTACCTTACTCCAAGAAAACCTAGCGCTGTAGCAAATAAATTCAGCCCCCGTGCAGGATAACACGATCCTGATCGCAAAACGTAAGAATGCAAATGTAAGCACAATCATCAGACATTGTGTGAAATTTGAGCTGGCCTCGCCTTTGTCCCTATTCCGAAAATACTCTCGCTACTGCGTGGAGCCTTATTGATGGTGAACTCTTGATCACACTGCGTTCGGCGCCACTTCCCCTTTTCCTTCCGAAGTTTGATCACAACCGTTCTTCCATCTGGTCTCCAGCAGTTGAGCCTAAGATCGAATGACTTTCGCTTATTGGCTATGAGATCGTTCCAGTCGGCACCGTTCGCATGGTCTGGCAAGAAAGATGGCAGCCAAAATTCGATGCCCTCTTTAATGGCGCTATAGCTTTTCCGTGGCCGAAATTTCGCGGAATTGACCGTCAACTGTCCGCAGCCCTCAAAGCACTTCGGAGATGGAGCCAGGAGTCCATTTTGTACGATCGAAGCGTCGTACCACGCGAAGATTGACTCGTCGTTTGTCCGGTTGACTAGCTCCTCTTGCAAGCGTAGGAAAGCTTTCATGCCTTCACCATACGGAGCTTCTATATGGACACCAAACAGGCCAAGCATGCAGTACGCTCTATCATCTGCCAAGGCAGTAGTCCGATTCGCCGCCCAGCTCATCTTTGTGGCGATGCAGGCACTTCGGAACTGCTCATCACCATTGAGATATTTTTGGTCGATCGAGGTTGCTTCCCAAATCGCATCGATATTATCGCTTCGAGTACCCAGATCCGTCCACCGCTGATCAAAAAATTGCAAACGTGACGGCGCAAGAAGTTCTTGGAGGGTCCATCCCCTTTTAAACCAGACACTGTTGCGCATAGCATTCTTCCCAGACGTGTCTCCAAGGTAAGCATAACACTCGACGGCGTTGTGGTACCAGTCGAACATCGAGTTGATCGCCCGACTCGTCTCCTTTGGGTCCTCAAGATTGTTCTTGTTGATACAGCATGTATCAGCCCATAGATATTGTACACCGTGCTGCCGCTCTCGTACCATTTTGCATGCCCACGCTACTTTTGCGAAGCCATCATTCGCCCCAAAGTTGCCGTTGTTGCAATTCCGTAAGGCCGCCAGACGTTGTGTGTTGGTGGTGGTCGCTTGAAGTGAATGCATCTCTTCAAAGTCTTGAAACTTGGGCTCGTTATCTACCCATCGGTGCGATAGAATGACATACTGTGGTGCAGGCCGCTTGGTGAAGTCTTCAACTTGAAGGCTATGGACATTGAGCAATCGCATGCCCGACATGGCTAGTTCTGGATGCTGTTTAGCTAATAAGAAGGGAGATACTAACGTTTGCCTAAAGCTAGTAATCCTCTCCGCTGCCAGAGAAGCAGTATCCGTCAAGGGAACTCTATTAGTACTCTGCTATCGACGAGGCTGAGTCGGATGCAGCCTGATAGTTAGACGTCACCATGCGCTGAATTATCTATAGAATCAGCCCTGTAACACTCTTGAGCGGCTGTGAGGCTCTGGCGGAGAACAGCGTAAACCTATGGGTTCTCCTCTCTGCATCTTCTGCACTCACTGCCCGATTGAACCAAACATCGGAATCGGAATTGTCTCCAATATACAGCGTAATGCATGTGGGAGTGATGTTTACTTTGGCCTTAGCTTGTTGCGGTTTGTTGGGGAGTTGTGGCGGAGCAAACCATAAGCCACCGCCTTCAAATCTTTCAGCTTGACTTGGCCTACAAGTCGATGAACTTGTCTTGAATTTACCAAGACTTTCAGATAGAGGCAGATGGCTTATAGTAGCTTACTCTACTACACCAGAGGCCAAAGATCTGAGGTATCCAAGACTTTAACAGGAGCTCAGTTTTAGGATCCCTACAATGGTCACGTAAAAGTAAGAATATGTTTTCAATGGGCGTACAAAAGTGTTGGCGGGTCCCATAGTGAAACAAAAGTAGTAAGGTAGTCTAAATTCACTCTGTCTGATGTCTGAAGATGAAGAAGCTGGCAAGGTGAACATGAAGGTGAAGACGCGGGACGTAGGTAGGTGGTGTGGGTCACGTGCTGCGCTTCCATGGTCCCTTCCCTTAATAAAAAACGAATAGTTCCTAAAACTGGGACATGTAGTAAAATTAAGTAGATCTTATGGGTGCTCAGCCCTAGATGATTTTTGGACACCATATAAGTAAAGCTGAGCACAACTGAGCGCAACTGAGCAGAGCTGAGCAGGGCGTGAGCTGTGGCGGTACAAGCCTGAGCTATGGCGGTGCAAGCCTGAGCTGAGTTAAGCTGAGGTTGAGCCGGCCGAAATTTGCCGAGTCAGCGCGCCAAGGCCGCCAAGCCATTCAGGTGTATGGCAAGGTCACTTTGTCTGCGATCATAGTGAAGAATCTTCAAGCACAAAGTAACCTCATACAAAATCTATTTCTGCTTTTGGGCGTGAGTTACACAGGAGTCCGAAGAGAGCAGTTCTGCCACTTAAGAGTTGATCTGAATTTATCCACTGACGAAGTGTATCCAAGAAGACATTGCAATACAATTATGATCCCCATGACGATCTACATTTCTTTCCAATCGCCACCGCTAAGGACTATCCTTCAACGCCCACGCCACGTCCTGTATCGGATCTACCCACTCGCCTTTCTGATCCCTAAACAATGCCTCCGCATCGGGGCACATGTCGCCAAATCGCAACCATCTCCCCCCCTCTCTCTCCTTCCCACTCCACGCACCTCCCTTCAATTCTACCGCACTCCACCACCTCCTCACACGGTTCTCGTTCTTCGCCGGATCCATTCGCAAATCCTTCGTCACCGCAAGAGGCTGAGTGCCTTTCTGAATGGCTAAGTCTAGCATTTCGCGGGCGCGGGGGAAGAACCACATCTGGTCCCACGCTGTCTCCCTGACGCTCTTCAACCCATAGCGATGCGCGTTGTTATGAATGATTGCTGGCGTCACCCCAGTGTATAGATTTGTATATAGTGGGACATCTTCCCAAGCCTTCTGATTACCGGTTCCCGCGAATGGAGGCAGTGACTGTTTGATATCATCTGACAGTGACTGAATGTGCGAAGCACCAAGGGGGTGTGGATCGGGAAGTTGCAAGGGTTCGCTGCCTCGCAAGGTCTTGTCGGAATGTAGGAACCAAGCCGAGTCCGTCTCGGCAAAAACAGTGGCATGTCCAAGAGATGAGAAGTAGTCGAGAGAGATGCCAAAGTCGAGCGGGGACGACGAGTAGTGTGGCATTTGGGCAACATCTGTGCGTGAGAGGAAAGAGTTGGAGGAATGGAGATGGGAAAGTGGTGAATGATAGCGTTGGCGCATGACTTCTCGTTGATATTCCTGCTCTCCGAATACAGAATTGAAGAGACGCTGGTCACTGCCGAAATTGGGGTCCTCATGAAGTTTTTGGAGGGTGCGGTGGAACATGGATCGCATTTGGGCAACAGGACCAATAATGATACCTTCACAGTCAGTATTCACTCTAGCTCTCATTCACGAGCGAGGCTCTGGTACATACCTGAATTGATCCACCGTGGTCTTATCGTTTGGTAGGGCCAATCAGGGTCTATCTGGATGTCGGTATCAGGCCCGTAGACATCTGGAGGTAATGCTGACTCTGGTACCGCATAGCAGGGAATTGCGTCATCCGACCAAGGAAAACATCTCTTCTGAGCAGAGAAAATGACACTCTGCTGCAGGCGCTCCTTCTTGAATGCAGGCCCTAATCGCTGTTTTGTTCGAGCTGCTGCCTCCTGGTTGATCTGATTATAGCGTCTGATCAAGGTTTCGGGTCGCAACTGAAACCAAACGTCATACCCATCCACCATCAGCACAAGATCGTCGTCCCGTTCGGGACGTAGTGTATCCAACCATTCTAATACACCCGAGATCTTGGCCAAATGTGAGCCCCCATCAACCAATTCAGTGCTATTGAATTCCGTTTCCCAGTTGATCAAGACTGGTGTCGAATACCCAGCAATGGCAGCACTCAGAAGAGTCTTACAGAGATTGGTATTCGCTTGGTTCGCCGGAATAAGCAAATGGAGAAAAGATGACGACGTGCTGGTCGTACGAGGTATTGACCACCGGCTTGATCCGTATAGACTCTATCAAATTCGTCAGCAAAGACATAGAGGAATATTCCAGGGGCTTGAAGGATATGAGTCGCAATTTGACCACAGGAAAGGATGTGATTCCAAAGCACGAAGTGGGAAGAAACATACCCAGGTCGCCAGGAAGACTAGAGTTACGAAGGACAGGATGAGCGACCGAATGAACCACAAGCGCTTTCGAGAGGATAAAGAGCGAATACGGTCCATCTAAGTCAGAAGAACAGAACGACAGTGTTTCCACCTCCGTAAGAAAGCAGACAGAGATAATGTAAAAGCAATGGCTGACAGCAAATTCTCACCGAGAGCAAAGAAAAGTGGATAAGAAAACCTGTACCTTACATCGCACAACAGCAATTACAAATAATGCGTTCCTGCAGCCGTACATCTGCACATCCGAATAACATTAGAGATGACATCGGAGCAACGGCACTCACTTCTTCACTCTCCGTCCCCACACTCACACACACAGCCCTACCAAGCCACGTTCCTGTAGATCCATCGCCCCACCACCCCGCCAGGTCCACTCTTCCCGCACCTCGGTGTCTCTTCCCGTCCAGATGCCCATCCCGACACCCGACTTTCCCATCACCCCTGCACCACCCTACCAAGCTTTCCAGCTCACTTACTAGGTAAGCTTTCACACCGTCAAGCCCAACGAACAACTCCCCTCCCCGAAAACCTTCCGACGCCGTCCTTTTACCTAATTAATCCAACCTCTTCGGCCACCGTCGGCTGTCTGCACCGCTGGGGGACGTAATGCCAAGCATCCTGCCAGGTACCTTTTCTCCCAAATCGAGATCTCCACAAACAATTGCAGATCACACAGAGGACTGGACGGCTGCGCCTTCCGCTTTCGAGGCCGGACCCGATCACATGAGGTGCAATGCGCCACCATGGTCGGGCCGAGCGGAGGACTACGTGGCTGGGGTCTTGGCAGGGGCAAGCAGAAGGGGAGAAGCCTCCGGTGAGGGTGGTGATGGAGATTTGGCAATGGAGCGGATAGGGTTGTACACGAGACGAGCATGAGTCCTGGGTGAGAGAGCATGTGCTTAAGCATAGTAATGTGTTGGAAGTATAATAGTATTGTGAGACGCGGTTTCTATAGACTTTGTATGCTTCTGCGGTATGCTGTAGATTTTGGGCGACTCTGGTCTCAGGATTGGCAGATTTGGGGTATTGTGAGAGGGTATGCTGGGTTTACTTATTGCTACATGCTGATGGTCATGACTAGTAACGTGTCGGAAATGTGGAAGTAGAATTAGATTGGATACATTCTGGTATAGAAATTTGAGAAGTAGGCCGGTTGGGAGCCCAAGTCTTAGTGAACATGCCCGAATGACCGTTGCGTCATGTTGAACAGCTCTTCGAGGTCACATTCTGCTGACGGCTCAAGTCGAGTTTCACTGTCTCTCTCTTCGTTTCCTAGTTCGAGGTTCGAATGTAATTATCCCGCTGATTTTGCTCTTTGGGCGATGATGCGCCCAGCAGTGACACATCAAGCTCGTAAGTTTGATATTTTTCGACGCTGAAGATTCTCTTCAATGGTGTGATTGGTAGCATTGAGTGTCGTAGGAGCATCAACAGGTTTCAGGAATTCTAATGGAAGGTTGACTTCCAAAGGCGTCTCACCAAACAAGGCAGGTTCATGCTCCTTACAAATCTCATTCCACGGCAGAACAACATCGTTATCGCTCACGGCACTGCCTACTTGCGCACCTTTTGGCTTCAGTGGCCACCAGAACTGCTGACCACCTATAGGCCCCGTGACTGTCTGACTACCTTTAAGCGAAGCGAATCGGAGGCGTTCTTTTGCTCTGGGAAAGAACCACATGCGACTCCACCAAAGCTCGCGAAGTTCTTTTGAGCCGGTGAAATGGATCGAAGCAAAGATTTGCCCAGTGATCACATTTGTGCCAAGCGGTACATCGAGCCAGGAAGACGATGGTGCAGCTTCCAAATCCGCATTGGTGATGATATCGCCCAAAAAGTCTTTTGGCGGTTGCGATTGAAGTAAATCAGCAGGAAAGTCTATTGAGCGAGAGCCATTGGGAGTTGAAGCGACGGAGTAGTCCTGGGGCTGTTGCGTCCCATGTACCAGCCAGGATAAGTGAGCTTGATATCCGGCGTTGCCGAAGAACAAGGTAGATTCATAGTCGAGACCGATGTGAAGCTCAGGGTCACTGCTGGCCTCTATGCGCGGCAATTCTCTCTCAGACCAGATACGATTATTCCCATAAGTAGGATAGTCTGGTTGAGCAGCTGCAAAGCGACTAAAGTCTTGCCGACCT
Source organism: Viridothelium virens (assembly GCA_010094025.1). Classification (NCBI taxonomy): domain Eukaryota; kingdom Fungi; phylum Ascomycota; class Dothideomycetes; order Trypetheliales; family Trypetheliaceae; genus Viridothelium; species Viridothelium virens. The sequence continues at coordinate 32,015 of ML991857.1, read as the reverse complement.
TGCAGATCTCCCAGGTACATCTGGTCCGATCCATGGTACTCAGGCTCGATAGGCATGTCGAGATCCTTGGTGAAGGCCTTGAACATGGTTTTGAGATCTCGCACAGGACCGATGACTGTTCCGGAGTTCAACCATCTGGGTCTGTCATGCATCATGTCACCTCGATCAGTTTCGGGACCAAATGCGTCGCTGGCTAGAGTCGAATCGAGGACCGCCCAGCAAGCTGGCCGCCGAGGTTTTGCTGGCCAGCAAAGCTTATCAGCTGCGAAAACAATAGTTTGCTGGATATTGTGCCGCTGCACGAGGTGGGGACCGAATTCTTGTCTCAGTCTTTCGTTGGCAGCCTCGTTCGCATCAAAATATCGTTGAAGCAAGACTTCGGGAGCTAGTTGAAACCACACATCATAGCCATCGACTATGAGCACGATGTCATTCTCTTGCCATTGCTCCAGCTGAGCCAAAATAGGAAATACTTTCTCTGTATGTGGAATGTCACTGTTCGCACCCCAGTTGATGATCGTTGGTGTGGGATAGCCGAGAACTGCGGTAGAAAACAGTAATTGGCATAAATTGAAATTGCTGCTTGTCGCAGGCACTACAAGATGCAATTCAGGTGCGCGCGAGGAGGTTGAATGCTGAACAGTTATGGATTCAGAGGTATTCTATGGGCATCAGCAAAGGTGAAAAGCAAGAGGGAGAAGTTCCCGCTACACTTACCGTCATCATCGTCCATGTCATGATGGCAATCAGTACTATGAGGTAGATAGAGCCCAAGATGAAGCGAGCACTGTAAATCTTGCTACTACCGACCCACTTTCGAACAATGTCGTTACTTAGCTGCGTCCACGACTTCGGCTCGATATCGCAGCCGTCACGGGATAGTAAATTGCTACTCTTCCCCTCAAGCTCAGCCTTGCTGTACCAAGCAGCACCTGCTAGTGATGTGATCATTCCCGCTCCATTCAAGAGAGAGACTTCAAGGTTGAATAGTACGACCCCGAGGAGGACCGAGAGCATCTGCTTCAGATTTCCGCAAACAGCCATCGTCAGCGCGCCCGCCACCTTGTTGGCCTGGAAAGATACAATATTTAAGACTAATGCTAGGATGGCATTCACTGCGAAGACTAAGCCAAAAGTTGGGCTGATATCTTTCGCGTTCAGGAAAGGCCGGGCTTTCGAGACCTCCCCCGTGAGTAAAGCAATCAATAGAGATTGTAGAGCAGCAAGAGGTGACATGCGCAACAAAAGCTCAAACACTGGGAGCGAAAGATTGCCTGTCAGTAGCTGATTGGTGACGATAGTCTTCATCGAGGCAAGGACGACGCCCGTCAACGTTAGTGTGAAGCCCAGCAAAGTAAAATAGTAGTCACCGTAAGTCGTCAAGGCAACTCCAAGAATGACGACGAGCAAAGAAAGGTATGTTTGCGTAGCGTAACCTCGATGGAAGAATGTCCGATAGATAAACACGGTAATTACTGGACAGATTGACCGCATGACCTGGTGGAATGGCACAGACACCAGAGCACTGCTCAGCGATCAGCTAAGTAATCAATAGATGCCTTTCGAGAACCCTACAGAGATATATTTGACATAGCGATATTGACGGTAAACAGGACCGAGAAGGCAAGCAAGATCAGATGTTCACGTCCATGGAGTTTTGTCGTTTTGAAGACGCCGCATTTGAGCATGGTGTAGCAGCCAATCGAAACCGCGGTTGCGTGTACTGTAGTAAGAAGCCAAGGGAAAGGAAACTAGATTCTGGTCAGTCTGAGGATTATACAGAAAGCGCATTCGTACCTTCTGTAGAATGACTTTATTGAGGAGGGTAAGGGAAAGATTTGCCACAAAGTACGCTGCCAAGTAGCTGTACTTCTTTCGTGTAGAAATCTCGTACTCTTGTGCATCATCAACATCAGAGGTCATGGGAGCGGTGTTCTCGACTTCGGCTTGCACTTGCTTGTGCTCAAGGAGACTTTCGTCAAACCCGACCACTTCATCATTGTTGCTTGCCGTGGTGGGCAACATTCTGTCGTCGATGCCAGAGACTTCACTTGGCGGCTCGTTGAGACCCATTTCGAAGGCTCGCGAAGTTGGACGATCCTGCTTAGAGGCTTGATATAGAGTGGCGTGAAAGGCTGACAGCCTTATTCTAGCTCAGACTCGAACTACGTTCTTGAAAACAAGCGAAGGCAACATTTTAATGACACTAATAGGGTTGAGCTGAGCATTAGACTGATATGGCAGAAAGCAGGCTCATCGGAACGTCGACCGATAAAACATGAATGACGAAAACGGCATTTTCTCCGTTAAGGATCTCCGAGCACCAGAAGAGCATGATACACTACCTTTTGCCAAGCCTTAATGTGTGGCGCATAATATTAGTGTATGTGTTTGAGGTGGCTGTGAGCGGTGAAGTGTCTCATTCGTTGTTGTAGCTGATGCTGCTTGTGGCAATCATCGAGACGATGACGGAACAGACGGTACAGCGCGAGTGTTGGTGCCTTGGCACCGAGGAGTTTGAACTGATCTGTTTCTACCTCATTCGTCTCTGGTCATAGGAGAGATGCACCCGGGTAGAATGCAGAGAAATTGTGTCGCTTCGGTAGTCACCCTATAGCTCGAGCTGAATATGATATGCAAGGGCATAGTTCCTCTACCGAAGCTCACGATACCTACTGTGGGTATTTAATGATGTCGACTAGGAAAAATTCATCCACGAAGGAGACGACGTCTGCCTTGAGTGATTTCGATTTTGTTCCGCGGAGAAAGACCAACGAACAGTATTTTGCGGTTGTTCAAGCTGTCTGGCATGCATGCCAAGCCTGATCTTCATGAAGCTTCTTTACCGACCTCGAATAAGGCACAAGTCCCTCAACAAGGTAAGGATAATTAATGCTAATTCCTCGATCAGATTAGGAGCCTTAGTGGCTAACAGGCGTTGAGAGGAGGGCTAAGGGTGATGCAACAAGCTTCGCAAGAGATGGCAAACAATATGCATAGCCGAACCTCATCTGGTATGCCTTGCCGAGACTGCATTTGCGACCGAGACGTCTCTCCACCACTGTGCGAACAAAAACGAGACATGGAGATTTGAATCCCAGCGAGACGGATCCAACGGCTACGCTAGCTGCGGAGATCGACAAGTGGCTTGCCCGTCCCTGTGGCTGGTGAACACTAGTCCTCTGCCGCTTCCCGAGCCATTTGTGCTGCCATACTTGGTCGTTCCCCATAGCTGGCCTCGCTCTGCATAGTGTCGGTCCTTTGCAAGCTGTGTCGTTGCAATGAGTGTACACGAGGCTTGGCAAACATGGCATCGGCTCCTCCTCGCCAAGAACTGAACAAATCCGTTCTACCCGTTCAAGAGCTTGTCAATTGGGCTCATGTTCCTTAAAGAGTGCGTTTTGACCTCTGGGTCATGGCATAAACCAGTCAATCCGGCACAATCGCAGAGCAGAAACATTCAATCACATTGTTGGGTATGCAGCTCAATGGACATCGCGATTCCGTTTCGCCATTGTGGAAAGTCAGAAATGTCTGCTGTATTGGCGCAGGCTACGTTGTGAGTCAATCCCGCGCTTTGTGTGCGCCTTTTTGGGCCCGCCAAAGCTTGATCCAGCTAATGAGTCTGTAGGGCGGACCAACCTCAGCTGTGATTGCGAGCAAGAACCCAAGCGTCGGTGTCACTGTTACGGACATCAATGAGCGTCGTATCAGCGCGTGGAAGTCCAACCGATTACCTATCTTCGAGCCTGGTCTACTTGAGACCGTTCAAGAAGCTCGTGATGGCTCTGCTTCGCGTCGACCAAACCTGTTTTTCACGACCGATATAGAAGCCGCCATTGGAGCCGCCGACTTGATCTTTGTCGCTGTCAATACTCCAACGAAGACAAGTGGGCGAGGGGTAGGCAGAGCATCTGAGACAGGCTTTCTGGAGTCGGCTATACGGACGATTGCTGAGGTAGCAGAAACCGACAAGATCATCGTCGAAAAAAGCACCGTGCCTTTGGGGACAGCAGGATTAATACGAGAGATCTTGGACGCTATAGGGAATCCTGGAGTGCATTTCGAAGTGCTGTCTAACCCTGAGTTCCTTGCTGAAGGTACTGCTCTGAAGGACTTACTCCTGCCTGATCGAATCCTTATCGGCTCGCTGTCTAGTCCCTCGGGCATATCAGCCTGTGACACACTGAGAAACCTTTACAGCACCTGGGTACCCCAAAGCAAGATCATCACTACACATCTCCTCTCTTCTGAACTGGCCAAACTCGCTGCCAATGCAATGCTTGGGCAGCGAATCACGAACGTCAACTCATTGAGCGCGATATGCGAAGCGACTGGTGCCAATATCGAAGAGGTGTCAAATGCAGTGGGTCTCGATTTTCGGATTGGTCCTAAGATGTTAAACGCCTCTGTAGGCTTTGGTGGTTCGTGTTTCAAAAAGGACATCTTAAGCCTGGCGTACATTGCCGAGACCCTACACCTGCCTGAGATCGCAGCTTACTGGACATCCGTCCTCGAACTGAATGAATATCAGAAGGACCGATTTGCTCAACGCATTGTTCGCTGCCTTTACTCTACCTTGACAAATAAAAAAATTGCCATCCTTGGTTTTGCCTTCAAGAAGAACACGGGCGACACACGCGAATCACCCGCAATTTCCATTTGCCAAGCCTTGCTTGATGAAGGGGCTCAGATCACCCTATACGACCCAAAGGTCCCGAAACACCAGATTTGGGCCGATCTTGTCTGCAATGGCGGCGAGGGTACTGAGGAAAACATCACAATCTGTGAGACTGCCTACCAAGCCTGCCATGACGTCAACGCGGTTGTTATCCTGACCGAATGGGACGAATTTAGCAACAGGCAGCCAGTGGAACCTGCCGTGGTGAATGGGGCCACCAAGGAAGATGTCCATCGGGCTCATGCCGTCTACCACCCATCTGTGATGCCTGCAGCCATACAGAAGAGAATGGACTGGGAGCGGGTAGCGAAGACGATGCGACAACCGCGCTATGTGTTCGACGGTCGGAACATCACTGACGCTGTTGAGCTCCAAAAACTGGGTCTCCGCGTGGAACATATTGGAAAATCCTTATGATGCATTTAGCTTTGCTCGAAGATAGCCCAAATGGTTGGATTTTGGGAGGTATTACTGAGATCCATGAGTTATGAGCAACCATTGCAGTAGCTGAAGCGTTCGCCTTCGATATTGTATAGCGCCGTGAAAATCTAATTTCGGCGAAAATGCTATGTAAGAAGAGCTCTTTTAGATACCTTATAGGGACGGCTGTGATGGTCAGCTTAGGAATGTTCGCAATATGAACCTGCTTTTTTACGCACCGTAGCTCTCCCAAATATTACACTTCTCGACTCGAAAACCAAGTAAGCCATTGAGCTCAGTGACCCGAAAATTATCATCGGTAGGACTGAGAGCAAGAAATGATCTAAAGCCAAATTAGCACGATATCCGTACATCGTCCACATATCGTCCGCAGCAAACTTGGACAGATGAGCCATGGCGGTACGGGCGTGAGCCGGAGATGAGCCGGGCGTGATTTTGCCAAGTCAGCGCGCTAACACCAGTAACCGAGTTAGGTGATGGAGAGGTTATTTTGTATGGGAACATAGCGATGAAACATCCTGAGTAAAGTGGGGCAATACACCGTCAAGGCGTGTGCGATGGCTATCAATGGAATATGGTCTAGAGGTCGCCATGACGACTCATGAAAGAGTACGATTTGACCAAATGAAAAGACGACTTTAGTAAACCCAATATGTCGACATAACGTCCCTGGGGTGAGTACCTAACCACGAAAGCCATCGGATGCAGATTGGTTGTGTAGCGTCTTCACGGAAAATTGTTTCAGGATCGACTTGCAAATTTATAAGGTATCTGAATCAACCCAAGGATTTCTTACCCACCAGTTCCTGGAACGTCCTCCACATACTCGTCCTCTGGATATTCTTCACCAACTCAGTGGCTCCCGACTCCGCGAGTTTCTCCGCAACTACCCTCAACCAGACAGCTTCCTTAACGATCCGTCTCAGCGTCGTGTATGCAATCCTCGCGGGAAATAGCATGTACAAAGCTTCTGAGTTCATGAGCATCGGCTGAAGGTGGTGTTCGATATTTCCGATAGCCTGGAATGCTAGCTCCTGGACCTGCGGTACCTTGTCGGCCCAATAGTTTGGGTGGTCAAGAATGAATTGTTGCTCGAGGGATCATATTTTGACGCTTAGATTTATTCTCCAGATATTCGCGGCATCGAGACCACTCCACCAAAGGGTGGATTGAAAGATAAGTCCGTCTGTATCACGATTCTTTCTGATGTCTTCTTCTATCTTTTCACTACGAGCATCTTCAAAGATTTCGTCATATAAGGCCTCTCAGCTGTGTAAAGAGTCGTAGAACTCACAAATCCTAGTAGTACTTGTTTCAAGGTGGACGATGTCGACCGTGCTCTTGTCGTTGGCCTCACCTATGCGCTGCGAAGGAAGGTATGACCGAATTTCCAGTGGATTCAGCTTCCTCCAGCGAGGAGGATAACCCGGAGAACAACCCTCTAAGAAAGTTGGGTGAACTAGCATAACCTTTCAGCAGACCGCGAGGATATAGTCCGTTGGAAAGGACCAGAAGAAGAGCTTCTCCTAGATACGTCCTGAGATAACCCTTGAATAGAGGAATGGATACATGTCCATGATCGGTCTCGTGATTGGGATTCGGCATACTTCTCTTCGTGTTTGAACTTGTACTGCATCAATAATTCAACTGGCTAATTTTCACGATTACGACCAGGTACGGGGCAAGCCAATGTCTGGCTTGCCTCCTCGATAGTGGCGACTCCTAATGGACCGTATTTCAGTTAGGATCAACGTTTCCTCTCTCTGCACCTGCCGCGGCCTGCTGCTCCTCTTTTCCGTCAGTAGCCGGAGCCTCTTCAGTGACGATATCTACGTCAAAATCGCGCATATTGCCCGGCTTCCACTTGAATTCGCTCGCACCAAAATTCGTTCTCAACGTAATAGAGTCACTAATACCCACCACCGGGTACAATCGACCAGTGACATTCGTGCTTGCCGCATTCACTAGATGTTGATTAGCTGTAAGCTTTGGGCCGGCACCGAGTGGTCTTCGACTTACTTAGTCTGACTCCATTCCGAGTAAAGAAAATGGCACGTCTGTCACGATCGAAGCCACAGCCCACCGTGTCGCCGTACCTGTATCTTTTACTCTCGTTTTTACGCCACTCTGAATCCTCCGTCGAGCACTCGATAGCACCGTCATCACCATGGTAGCCCCAGCTAGTGGGACCCCCACGTCGCCAACCTGGAAGCCACCTAAATAATTTGACTGCATTGCGCTTCCCAGACAGCCCGATGGCGACCTCAGGAAATCCCTTCTCACCGGCTAGGCGAAGCAACTCCACTTCAAAATAATATCGCCGCGTTCCTGCCGGTAGAGGATGGTCTGTTAGAGCACAAGCTCGATCTGTCCAGATTTAGTCACTCCGCATCACCAAAGCATGGAACATACTGCTCACCTTTTTCATCTTTGTGAATGTAGCTGATTTGAAGACCGTCGTCTGAAACACGTAGATATTGGGGTTTCGTAATTTCCCATTTGCTAGGTTGCTTGCCGACGGAGGCTCCCTTCTCCTCAAGAAAATAGATCGTTTGTTTTTGATCATATTGCCGTGCAAACTCTAAAGCAGTCCATCCATGCTCGTCTTGCCGGTTGAAGTCGACATTGAATTCATGCAGTCTCCTCAGGATATCCAAACTGCCTTTACTCGCTGCGACGTGAAGCAAAATAGGATCCTGACTTGCTGTTTCGGGGTCCTCTAACATTAAAGATAGCAGCACCTCTTCATAGTCACCTTCCATATCATCTTCATTCCATGCTAAGCAAGCGACCTGCAAAGCCGTCTTACCTTGTCTATCCTTAATGACAGTGTCAGCCTCACAATCAATCAATTTTTGCACGATGGCACTGTGACCCCTTCGTGCCGCAGCATGTAGTGGGGTATGCCCCAGGCGATTATCTGCTTCGTTGATGCCGACGTCGCTTGTGGTGTTCAGGAGGACTTCTATGGCGCCGGTGTAGCCAGCAGCAGCAGCCTTTCTCAAGGGAGTCTTTCCCTTCTTATTTGCTCTTTTCAAAATGCTTGGATTGTTTGCCTTGTACCAGTTCACAAGAGTTTCGCATGTGAGTAGGTCCCCATGTGCGAACGCATGGAATAGTGCGGTATTGCCTTTGAAATCAGTCCGTTCAGCATCAGCTTCTTTCTTGAGTAAACTCTGAATATTGGAGCTTTGACCATTCAGTGCTGCAAAATGCAAGGCGGTCATGCCGCCGACATCATCATCGTCGATCATAGCGCCAGCTTCTACAAGTCTTTCAACGGTCTCCGCCTGTCCCCAAGAAGCAGCAATTGCTAGAGGCATTTTCGAATGCTCATCTTCTGCATTGACATTTGCACCTCGTTCCAAAAATGCAGAGAGAAACTCTGGAGGCACTTTACCCCGATACATAAGCAAATGTAAGGCGGTCTGTCCTGATTGGTCACCAACATTAATGTCATGGACGCCTTCCAAAACTGTCTTTAGGACATCAAGGTCGTCGCTCGACCGAGAAGCAATTTGAAGGGCAGTTCGCTTGTCGGAGCTTCGTAGGTCGCAATCAGCACCGTTCTCAATAAAGAGACGCACTTCCTCCGCCGTTGCGCCACACAGTAACAGGAGATGGAATGGGGAGAAAAGACAATCTTTCATGGAGTTAGGATCATGGCCAGCTCTCAGCAGAATCTTCAACATTTCGGTTTTTTGTGTACACGAAGGTGCGTCAGCAGCGAAATGTAAGGCATTCCAGCCTGCCGTAGTGAACTTGTGGGTGTCGTCACCTCTGTCAATCAGGCGTTTGAGGACAGAAAGAAGGCCGTACCCGCAAGCTACGTGAATGGGTGTAATGGTACCACGTTCAGACTTTACAATCATCTGACCTCGCTCTGCGAGATAATTAACCCACGTAAGGAAAGCTTCGGAATCTGGTCGCATGAAATCCATGAGGCTCTCGCTAAACTTCTTCCATAAAGCATCCTCATGAGCAGAAGAACCCCACAACTCTTCAATCTTCTGAAGGTGGTAACCTAGATAGTGAGGCTCATATCTGAAGATGCGAACATTTTCACCAAAGCTGTCAAATACAGGCTTATTTTCCAGGTCGTCGCTATCAACGTCAGAGTCAGAGTCCAACCCGTCACGCGCATCAGCATCTTGAACTTGGTTGTCTGTAGAGACTTCTACGTTTTCGCCGTTTGTGTTGGGTTGCTCGGAATCGAGGTTTTCATCCGAAACACCGTTCAGTCGTGCTTGGCTGTTTTCCCTTTCAGTTTCATCGGAATGGGAAGAGACGCTCCCATCGGAAGTGGTTGAGGTCATCTTTGAATCATCCGTTTCCTGGCTCACGGCTTGGTCCTCATTTGGCAACGCAACAATGCCGACAGCGTGTGAGTCTGTTTCGTCCATCATACTGCTATTCACTGTTCCGTCAGGTGCGCTCGGGACGTCAGACTCATTCCCGATTATTGGCAAGTATGACTTCATATAGGTCTCCCGAAACAGCTTCGATGATATATGGTCTAGGATAGTTATTGCAATTTCTATGTGACCATGTTTCTCTGAAATTTCAAAAGGTTGGTCTGCCTCCGAGTGGGCTGGCTCACTCGATAGGGTGTTAGTTCCGCTTATTCCTATCGTCTGTGATTTCCGAGAACCTAGAAAAAACTCTTTGACTGTATAGTGTCGCAATTTAATGATGTTCGTGTCAGGTATCACGCGCACAAAAGAGCTGCCGGCGCTTCTAATTTGATCAATCTGGTGCGGTCCATCATTCTCCGGAATCTTTGAGCCATCTTCGAGCTCGCAGAAGGTCCGGCTATAAATATCGATGATCTCTCCCACTTTGATTTCGTCCTCTGCAAGAGTGATCCACGTCATGCATATTCGAAGTAGTTCGATATATGCTTTGTCTGTCTTTTGGAGGATTTCTCTATAATTGTTATTCAATCCCTCAGGAAGTTCAGAAAGCCTGTGGCTCAATGGTCTTTGCCAAGGCTTTCTAAGAAACTGAATCAGCAGGGCAACACAACGGAAGTAGCCGCCTGCCTTCCGCGTGACTTCTTTGCAGGCAAGGTCACGTTCCTCCTCGGTCCAACCAGATAATTGACTGAGTTCAACTTTTACATTGCTCTCAATATCTAGGCTGTTATTTCCTTCGACATCAATGGACGAGTAATCGTTCAAAGCCTTTTCAATCTCCGGTTCCGGCCGACTGCAGATGAGAAATTTGAGACGAACTCCCAAAATCTCATAGTTAATGATATCTTTCAGGGATTGAATTAAGCCTTCTTTTTCCAGGTCAATGCATTCGTCAAGCGCGTCAATGACCAAGTAAATTTTGGGTTGGCCTAGGATCCGAGCAAGGTCTTGATATGCTTCTGTAAAAGAGATTGAGTCCTTGGAGCTGATCCGTTTGGCTTGTTTTGTATCGGTTCTCTTCTGCAGAAACTTGTTAGTGACTTTATTTGCCTCATCAATCTTGCCAACCGCGTCTGTCTTTTCCACCATCTCAAGTAGCTGGGACAGCAGATGCTTGTGGATTTTTTCGGTCTTCTTAGATGATTCGTCACCAGCATCACAATAGAAATAATGAAGCAAGTTTCTGCCTTCCTCGACTTCAGTCCTAAGGGTGTCAATGATGGCCGAAACAAGGATTGATTTGCCACAACCACCACGGCCGGAGACCCAAAGAATGTTGTTACTTGGTGCATCACGCCATTCTTCATAATCTCTATGTCGAAATATCCATGTACAGGTTTCTGGTGGGCTTCTCTCATTGATTTTCGCTTGCAAGATATTGCTTTGAACTGCATCCATGCGTAACTGCTTTCGATAATTCTGGCACTGCTCCTTGGCAGCAGCTAGCGGGGTTTTCGTATTAATGCCTCTCAAATGTTCCAGTAGCTCGGCATTTGATATCTCATCACTCTTCCGTATGTGTTCGTATGAAGACAACTCTTCTTTTAGGACTTGCAAGTCCCTTGCGATTGCATCTTGAGCCTCAAAAGATCGGCTTTGATTGGCCAGCATTTTTGTGGAATAATACTCCTGCATTTGCTCGGAGGCCGTATGAGCGAAGTCGCTCATTTTGGCCTCATTCTCATGCAGCGCCTGGATCTTGTCTTTGAACTTTTCGTTGGCAGATCTGAAGAAGTATTTCCCGGTGCGAACAAGTTTGTTATGGCTCATATATTTTTTGACCGAAAAGGATACCTCCAAAATATTGCAATAGATTTGGGGGATTTGATCAACGATCTGTGAATGTATTTCTTGAAAACTCTTCGGACCTTTGGGTATTCCAAACATCCTTCCATAGCATGCGCAGGAGATTAAGATTCCGATTATATCGGAACAGGCAACGCCGAAAGATTGACAAGTCGCAAAGTCATCCATTACAGAATGGAGGCATAGCTTGACACCCATCCAGGCGAGACCAATGCTTTCTGGAGCGGATTTCATGGCCAAATCTCCGACTTTGCTGGCCATGTCAATTTTGTTGAGTATGCTACCAAGCATAGGCGCATACTCCTTGCTTGCCTGATTCTTAGTCGCAATGCACATATCTTTGGCGTCTTGCACAGATACCCATCCCTGAAGGAACTGGCCTAGTTTTACTTCCTCGTCCTTGTCACGGCGTGCCTCCACGAACATAGCTTTGGCCTTCTGCCAATTTGACGTCTCGAAATCCACTATCCTACTTTCCATCTCGCCATGAGATTGCTCAAGATTCATTTTTTAGCGTCGAAGGCCTGTGGCAAGGAGGAAATGATCACGGAAGCTCTCAGTAGGGCCAGCCACTCCAGCTGGCAAGATTCTCCCAGCGGTGGTTAAGAAATTGGGGTCCAAAGGGTAGGGGCGTGTTTCTCTCATTTTAAATCTTTGTTTAGATTCAGCCTTGCGGATCGCACAGCATCTGCGACCCGAAAGGGTTACGGCTGGGTTGTGTTGAACCAATAAGCATGACCAAGGATTTCAGCTATTCTGTCTGCTGCGCTCGGACGCATATTATGTAAAGATACGTGTAGATCAGGGGCCGAAAGCACAGCCGAATATGAGATCGACTAAAGTAAAGATAGAAAGCAGCGATTTCCTAGAAGAGCTTACTATTGAGATGACTCCGTTCTTGCTTGATGAGTAGTAATGGCGGAAGAAAGATATCTATATTAGGAGAGTGATACTGTAGAATCTCCACTACGGAGTAAATTGGGTGGTAGAGTTGAATTTCGGTGCTCGGAGGTTTTGGCCTAAGTAGCGGCAGCCCCAAACTAACCGAAAATAGTGATTGTATAAGCTCGCTAGCTCTCCTAGTCACCCTTGGATACCTTAGGTACTTTAACTTAGAAACCCGCACCTTCACCTTCTTCGCTCAGAGGAGATTGAACTTAGTGGTGCCTTCAACTATCCCCCATCTATGGATGAGGACAGTTCGAAAACCGCTCAGCTTGTGCTAGCCTTGCATACTGCCGTGGATTACGTCTATTGTCAGGGCGCTGGCGTGGGCATTGTGCAGCGAGCTGAGTGCGCAGTGACAGGCATAGACAAGAAGCAAGTAATTCCGGATCAAGAGCACAAGTATGGGTTCAGTCGAGAGAAACTTGTGGTTGAAAACATCAAAACGCCTGCTAGAGCTCATATGCTCGCTCTTGTACATGCACTAGGTCTTGCTAACGGAACGATCAAACGCCACTCCTCGCAGGCCACCAAGGTGCAAAAGGTCGCAGTCTACTCCGACTCATTTAAGATTGTTGAATCTATCAATCACCACATCAAGCATGCTCCTACAAGTCTTGCCGAGGTGAAAAGTACGAACGACCGCTTAATGATTAAGAGAGTCGTTAGTCGAGCTCAGAAGCTATCATGTCACGGTCTCGAAATATATATGGCTGGCTCTAATGGAGAGGGCAGGGGATGGGAAAGGGCAAGGATAATGGCTAGACAAAAGGGCCGTCAAGCATGTAAAAGCCGCAGACAGCTGCGGCGGACGCATGGCAATAGGCCAGTCGAAGAGCAACAGGAAATTAAAGGTGAAAGAACTGCTGAAAGGACATTCGAGCTTGTTATTCGATCTAAAGACGTCCCGAAATCGTCGCATCAAGAGCCCACTTGCAATCTCAGACCACAGAATAAGCAGAGACTGGGAGTGTAGACCGAAAAGAGATGATTCGAAGGGCCACTCCGCCTGTTGCTCGATCATCTCCATGTTTCCACCCTCAATCTCCGCCGTCATTCTCCAGTTTTCACGTCTCAATCTCTGTGAGTTCTGATCGATCACGACAAGAACCAGACACGCAAGGTGGGCATGTGGCTCAAAAGTGCTTAAAGCTTAGATCTCTGGTTACCGAAGACGTCGCCACGTTGTGATCGAAGAGCAGAGAACGGGTAGAAAGACTCTGCTGCTGTGGACGAGGACAGACGATCTGGGGGAGTGAAGAAATGAGATGACGGCAGGTCTGTAAGAAGGACATTTACTTTTGTTAGTCGTCACTGAGTAAGGCGCGGAAAGAGAAACTGAACATTGTCTTTAGATACGAGGGAGGCAAGCTTGATAAAATGATGATCGAAAGCTCCATCATCTCGTCTTTACAGCGATTAAACCGATTCATTGGGCAGGCTCTTGGGTCCAGCATCCTCTTAGGAAACCTTCAAGCCTCGGTCAAGTTTATCGAATTCGGTCCCAATGGAATACCAGACTTCTGAGACTACTGCAGGATCAAGACCGTGTTAGGGTTACCGTAATGTTTGGGGATTCGGGCACCATGGAAAGGATGGACATAAATACATACACGGTGACCACGGAGTTTCCATAATTGAGACTTGCACTGAGACTGTCATTCATTATTAACGAACGGAGGATCCAGCAACTGAAAGGACGAGATCGGCGTCCCACTGTTCGCTAGGCCATGCTGACTAACCATATAGAGTTAGGTTTCTAGGTACGTAGCCAGATCAAGCGAATGGGCGCTCAGCCCCACTTGTTCTCCATAACGTTGACCCTAGGCATGTTTGAGATGAGGGTAATAATAAGTTCAAGGTCTCGACGCAGTCCTGTGTACTCATACTATGTGCATCGATTGTGCGGATTTGTCCAAGACTTCCTTAGCTGCGTAGACCGCGTAATTGTCTTCTTTCGTCTCGCTTATGGTTTCGCTTACGGTTTCGCTTGCTGTACCACAGGTATCACAATTCCCTACGTCCTCATGTAGGTGCATAATCTAGGGTGCCCGAAGGAAGATTGTGTTCCGAATTGGGGCCATACAATCGTCGATCGTCGAAAAGATTGGTACCTCATCTCCAAAGGCGCCTGCCAACGACGACCGAGCGCTGCGGCTCTCTGACGCGTAGGATGTTTCATTCAAGACCAACTGCATGCCATCACGCAACTTCTTAAGGCGAATGGTAACCACACCCTCAGTCTTTGATGTAGGCCTATCCTATTGCTTAGCCACTGCTCTGCGTGGTCGGGAACTTGATACTCGCTCCGTGAACGCAGGGTCAGAAGTGGCGTGTTTCCAGCGAACGGGCTCAGAAGGAATAGTTCATGCTTACTTTGTGACAATTGAGACGGTATATTTGGCTCCACGATACACAGTTGAGATGATAACTATGGGTTTCTCTCACGAATGTCCTTGTTTTTGCCTATGATCTCTTTCTCTAATCTCTTGCAATGAAATTGCCCCTCCATTCTTTTCCTTCTCGATGCACATATCTAACTTTTTGCTTGTTACCTTTTTCATTTCGACAGCTCGAACGGACAAACACACATGCTACCTTCCTAATGGCAAGGTAGATACGCAAAGTCTCGCATGTCATCCAGAACTAGCGGAGTCTCATTGCTGCGGCGTACAGGATTATTGCCTAAGCAATGGCCTCTGTCTATCGAATAACTCGGTCGCAGTGGGTGGGTGTACTGACCAAAATTGGGACCATCCGGCTTGCTTCCAACACTGTAGAGAAGGTATGCTGCTGTCACATTGCATACATTGAACTCTTATCAACTTCTAATATCAACCATAGCAACATCTTGGTCACGACTTTCCCCTGTACACAATGAAGGCAATGCGTTCTGCTGCACAGCCTACGAAACTGTCAACGATTCTCTGTGCACCAATATCTACGATGGCTCCTCTCGGCCCCCTTTCATAAATCCGACCATTGGATACGTCACTCACCATCACGCCTCTGAGCCAACTTCATCACAAAAACCACTCTACCGAAGACAGCAAAGCTCTTGTACCGAAAATAATTCTTCTCCCCCGGACCCTGTCATCGTGGGCGTCTCGATCGGTATTCCCCTTAGCGCTGCTCTCTTCATCATAATCACAGTCTGCGTCATTCAGCGCAAAAAGCTCTTCCAGGAACGTCGTAGAGCTACTAAAGTCGTTGCCACAAATGAGGCTCGGCGCACCTACGTCGTACTACCCAATCAACGGGTGGTCATGGGGCGAGGCATCGTCCGAGCTTCGCAGAGTATCCTCGAGGGCGCGGATGATAGTTATGAGATCGACGGACGGGAGTTGAAGAGAGATGACTGGCCATTGCCTCCCTTACCGCCGCTGATGAAGGCGCAGAGCAGGAGACCACAGAGGCCAATGACAGGCTACCGGAAACCAAGCCTGGGAGGCTCCACGATTGCACCTGTAGCGAAAGAGGGAGCCAATACGGAGGAGCATCAGCCTTTCCTAGGGACGGTAGGTCAATGTTAGGACTGGTTTGCTAAACAGCATGTTCAAATATGGCGGTTCCCAACGGCTTACGAGATAACGATCTTTATGTACGTATAGAAACTATATACATGAATAGACAAGACCAACGATTGGTTTTGAACGTCAACACCACAGACACCCTCATCGCACCGTCACCTCTACCATCCTCTTCACGCCACCTTCTTTGCCAGCATATCTGCCGCATGCTGCCTCGCCAACACCGTGTACTCGGTATCATTGTACCAAATACTATTCACATCATACTGACTCCCGGACGTCAAGTTGATCGTCGCAAACTGCCAGAAGCTATCATACGCCACCTGCGTCGCATTCACCACCGTCGTCTGCCACGGCGCCTCCGTGCCCGTATGATTATGCGGAAACGGCGTCCCATACTCCTCCAACACGACCGGCTTCCCGATCTGACTCCCCACCTGGTCATGCTCCTCGATCCAAGTGCTACCCCACGTATAATTATACCCCCAGCTATCCGGATACAGATGAAACGTGCCATAATCCAGGGTATCGATCTTAAGGTTCGCCGTAAAGTCAACGCCCACATCGCCACCATACGCATAGCTCCCGTCGCCGATCCCGTCGGCTGGCGCAAACCAGCCCTCGTCCCCAAGCGTCACCATGTGCGCGCCATCGAGCGACTTGATGTAGCTGCTCGTGTTCGCCGCCCAGTTCGTGATGACGCTGGTGGCGCAGCCCTGGCAGCGCGGCTCGTTGCACAGCTCCCACGCGAAGATGGCGCTGCTGTTCTTGTAGCGGTTCACGATCGCCTCGATGTACGACCGGTAGGCGGCTTGCGACGGCGCAGACGTGTACCACGAGGTGGCGTTGTCGCCGAAGGCGGCGTTGTACGATGGGATGCCGCCGAGGTCGCTCCAGTTGTTCGTGAAGGGGAGCACGAGCTGGATGCCGTGGGTTTCGGCGCTGGCGACGACGGCGTCGAGGCGGGCGAGGCCGTCCGCGCCGGTGTTGAGGTAGGAGCCGGTGGAGTTGAGGATCTGGAAGTAGACCGTGCCGGCTTGGGGGATGGAGTTTACGGAGCCAAAGGCCCAGACGCGGACGACTTTCAATTGGGTCTAGAGATATGGTGTTAGTGGTGAGGCGGACTGCGGAGATCAGAGGGGGAGGGAGAAACGAACAGCCGCAATTTCGGACATGACGGTGTCAACATCTTGATCTGAAGTTAGGTAGCTGAGCCACCAGGCATTGGTACCTGGTTCGAGTTAGCTGGTGCTCTTCAGACATTCTAACTTCACCTTACCTGCAAAATATTGGGTCGTTCCATTGATATTAAAAAGCCGCCCATCCGGCTTCGAGACAGTATTAGTCTGTCTCTTCGACCACTGATGCAGCCCTGCAGCCGGCTTTGACGGAGCCGCAGATGCAAGTGTGAGCGAGGTAAGAAACAAACTTATAACAAAAAGGAACTTCATCTCGAGGAGATAGTTAACGAGAGTCAGAACTGACGTGAAGCTTGTAGGAATTATTCTCAAGAGGGGAACAAAGAATTTATGAACGAGAGCATAATATTGGACTGCACATGTCTGATATGGATAAATGCGATACCCACCACGGAGAAATCGAGATTTTAGCATGACGATCCTTGACGTGTCTTAGATTGATCGTCATAAAAGGCTGTGGGGAACCTTGCGGAAAATGAGCGCCCTGTATATTTTACTGGACCCTTGAGAAAACAGTTTCCCGAGATGAGTATTAGTGGTTACTCGCGAGGTACGAATCTTGCTTTCGGCTCAATGGTGAATCAAGGTGGTGAGTAGAGTATTTCGTTCGCGGCTGATGAGGGAGGAGCCGTGATCCGGACAATCCTTGTGCGCCTTCAGCCAGTCACGCAAGCAGCACTAGGAAAAGTACCAGAGCACTAGGAAAAGTAGGTGGTTGAAAGTTGTCACGAAATCTTACGGTCTCATCAGGTCACTCTGCTATCCGTTTGATGAGGAAATTCTCCTCCTCATGAAGGCCTCGCACGTCGCCGCTTTCTGTTCAGCAGATTTTAGAGTACCGCTCAATGCAGCTATGTCAGGATAGAGGCAATTAGTCTGCGTGCACCATGGTAGAGGCTTCTTTGGCGGTGCAGGTATACCAATTACCGGTAACTTCTAATTTATTTTGAGCGTGTCTGGAAGAAGATAAGAACATGTTCTCTTTGAGTACTTATTCTCATCATTACCATCTAGGCTTCTGTACGAACCGCACCGCCTGCAATATATGATGCCTAACAGAAAAATCTGGAAGTTAAAGTATGCATATTGTAGAAACTGCTTTATCGTTCACCTTTATTGTGTACTTCCCTTAGACTTAAATCGAGTTCCGAAAGATTTCCCAATATTTCCGTCACCATTGCGTCTGAGCCTTGTTTGGTAATCCAATCTACACTCTACCCTTTTCATTATTGACTAGCCAAACGTATATTTGACAGTTCTCAGGTTGAACATTCTCAATAGGATTATGACCAGCTGGGAAAACAAGAGATGGGTACGGCATGTTAAAGGTGGCAATCGGAGTTGCAATGGATTTGTGGCAGTAAGTAGGAGAAACCAATATTCATGATAGCAAAGCCGGGGCAGTATTTACCATAAAGAGAGGACCTGACTCAACGGCTGGGTCCCTGATTGTATATTGTGATAGTTCCAATCTCCTGGTACTGAAGTCCAACATTCACCTCCTTTTCCCGCGCGATCGCACACTCCCTTCACCAGAAGCAAACACTGCTCAGCAGGACAGGTTTACAATGGTCCTGCATCATCACGAAATGAGCATAAGATCATGGGCTTTACCAACCAAAAATGGTTCAAGATGCGTATCCGCGCTGGAGTGGTGGACTTCTGACAATTGCAGCAGTGGCCATCTTGTCGTCGCGAATCTAGAGTATCAAGCTTATTCGCCCAGCCGTCGGCCTGCATCCTACCGGCAGACCGACTAAGAGGCCACCAATCTGACTCTATTCTGGTGTTCGGCTTCCACTGCCCGGATGCTCCTCTCCAAGAACCTACATACAATTAGTAACGCCATCCAACCCTACAACCTGCCTTGCTGCATGTCTATATCAGTCCATAGAGAGCTGTTGTCGCATGGGACCACAAAGCGACGTAGTAAAGGAACAGCGACACTTTCATTCAAATCGCCACCTGATTCATGACCGGTGATTGCTCCGGCCAGTGACTGCGACTGCACTGCCACTTCTAATTGTCAGTCTTACGTTTCTGTCGATGAGATCGGTGCGACTTTGATGATGATGGGCGCTTCGCCGGCGGAAGCCTCAGTGATTCTTCTTCTCCTTCCACGGACGATTCGCTTTCCTCCTCGTCCTCGCCCGGTGTGCTGAGGATTTGGCTGGTACCGCGGTCAAAGCTAGGCTTCGTGTTCGACGATTCGGCCTCTGCCTCATCATCAACCGTACCCTCCGCCTCTTTTTCCGTTTCCTCTTCCTCTTCCTCCTTCGCTTCCTCTTCCCCTCCCTCTCTCTCTTCCTCCTCCCCTTCGCTTCCGCCGCCGTCCTCTTTTCCAGTCTCATCTTCGATTGTTTGATCCGCCACGTCGCTCGCGTACCCAATTGCGGCGTTCCTTTGCTCCCTTGTCAGGTCCAGAGCATTCTTGAACGCGGTAGCTCCTTGGAGAAAGGCGTCCTTGTTGCCGGCCATGCTCCAAGTATTCAGTTGATGCATGTAATACTCCGGCCTTGTCCCTGGGCCGTTTGGTTGAGCAACCCAGTGGTTATATAGCTTGAGCGTCCCTTCATGGTAGGTTGCTGAAATGGTATAGGCGTGGTTGTCGTAGACCGGTTCGCTCCGCCCGTACGAACGAAGACTCTGCATAGCTCTCGCCCCTATCGCACCATCATGGCAAACCTGGCGTTTGGCCGCCGCGCCAGACCCATACGGCCCCTTTGCCTCCAGAAAGAAGTTCGGCACGGCGGGGAGGTGAGCGTGTTTTGAAGGGATAATATGTTTGCTGAGCTCATTACAAACGCGTGGATTGATCTGCTCGGGCTGTGCGCCATAGTAGTAATCCGGTTTGGCCTGCGTGATGTTATCCGTAATCGGATCGATATTAGTAAACAAAATGTTTTTTTGAGCCCCCGCCGAAGCACCTATGGCTTGCAGCATTGCAGGAAGTACTGTGTCTTTAACTGCATCCTCATTGAACGCATCCGCATCCGCTTCCTCGAATTTTTGGTAAGCTTCCTCCGGGAATGCAGAAGGAGAAAGGGATGGCCGACGCTGCGCTAATCTTTTGCAGGTCTCGTCCCAATTGGGGGGTAATGGCGGGCGGTTGCCGTCCGGATACTTGTATCCATATGGAAAGACGCCATCGTCAATGAGCTTCTGCTGATAGTTGGCATCGTTAGGATTAGAGGTCGTGGTGCTTTTGCCTTTCCCACTTGTAGATTGCTCAACTAAAGTTCTTTTGACGGTTCTGATCCTCGAGTTAGACGGGCCATGATTCCGATGCGAAATCGATCGGCTTGAGCTCATCTTGCGATTGAGAGGGGTAGGTTCAGGATACTGAGCAGTGCGGTTAGTTTCGGCGCTATACGCAAGGAAGCATCGTAGCACTTACGCCAACGAGATCCGATAAGCCTGGACCACCGTGCCGGGCGAATCGCTTGACGTCCCTCCAACGGCCCGGTGCAGAGTTGCGAAGAAAGTCGGCGGCGGATATGGGCTTACGAACGTTCCTCTGCTCAGTCAGGAAATTCCGAGTAATCGGTCTGTGGGATTGACGGCCGGGAGAATGTGGTCGACTGTTCCTTCGGTCGAACTCTCTCAAGGCGTGTTTGGTCAACCAGACCTTCGATAAGCTGTCCCAAAATGCTGGTGTGCTGACGTATCCTGGAGAGTGATGTGAGGGCTGCTTCTGCCTCCTGGATGAAGACGAATTAGAAAGTTGAGGCTCGGGCATGTAGGAAGCATTGATGACAGGTTCGTGGTGAGCCCTCAGAGCAGCAGAAGACCTCCTGTCGTAACCAACGCGCCGCGCCATAGTCAAAGACGTCTATTGGGTGTATGGAGATCCTCCGTTTGCCATCGACGGCTAGCAGAGACGGTGAGGACAAAGTTTGGGGTGGGAACCAGCCACCTGGCAGAGCAGCCCATGCATGTATCTCCGTTTGCAGATTAAGACACGCGAAATCCCTTTGGATTGTAGGGCGGGAGTGGTTTTGGAACTCTCAATGGATCGCACCCTAGTCCGAATTAGCTACGCTGATTCATTTAGATCGCCTCTGCATGCAGTGAATCGTTTGCAGGTGGAAACACGCAGAACTCCCCCATTCCAGGCGCAGCGACGCTGTGTAACGCGTTCTGCCTCAGCGGATCGCACCCTAGTGCGGATTAGCCACGCTATTTGAGATTGCCTCTGGATACAGTTGATGCAGTTATTCGCCAGTAAACATTTCTTTGTGGTGTTCTACACGAATATCCTTTGTCCGGCCACCAGAGGTTGTTGCGCACGGACATTTTTGCATAGAGATTACTCTAGGCTCGAAACAGAACACGGCGCGGATTCAGTAGAGCTGCTCAGAGGTATTCATTTTGAACGAGAGTGGTGTATTTTGAAGAACTCATCAGGGCAGTTCAGATGATAAACCACGTGACGAAATTCAGGGAGAATTGATGGACTTGTTCGCGAGGTAGGCCATGATGGAGTTCGTTGGCTGGGTTTTTATCCAGGAAAGGAAAGAAAGTAAAGAAGGCACAGTTGATTGAAATGCATGACTTCAAAATTCACGAGGCTGTAGGAATTGAGGTGAACCGGATGAGGGCGTCGAGATTCTGGTCGAGGTGGCCAACTTCACTATGACGAAGAGCAATCGGATGACTTCGAGGAGTTGCCAATTTACCGGCAAGGCCGTTCATTCCGCTACACATGGTGGAGGTCGAGAAGGAGCGTCCTGTGAGATTAGGGTAAAGAAGAGGTACAAACCTACGCGCCCGAATAGAGGCGACGATGCCGATGATGAATCCTCACTGCTGATGCTTCCTTCAGAAATAGACGCTACATTGCAGTCGCTCCTTTTGAGTGCAGAGGCGTTGTACGGCGATGCAGAGAAACCATTTGCCATCTCGTCCAACTTGTTCTGAATATGTTCGGAATGGGATGAAGCTAAGTTTGGACATGATGGCTTTTGATGTGAAGGGCATGCTGTAGAAAACGCTACGGCCGTCGAGAGTGACCATAAGCTGGCGTCCCAATGCGTTCAGAACATATTTAGAACATGTTCTACTTGCTACGAGCTGAGCTGGGCGGCGATACTGCCTCAACAACAGGCTTTACCGTCAGACTTGGGTACAGAATAGGAAAATCTGATTGAATCGAAGTGAATTCGTTAGTTATATACAGTGAGGTTATTAGGCATTAGCAAGAGCGCTCCTACGATAGCGCTAGGAAAAGCCTATGCGACCTTGAGGTCGACGCAGTATCCCCCATCACTCATGGAGACGGTTGGTATATCCAAAGATCCAGGCCATCAGATCCGTAGCGCATGTCCATTTTCTAGCCCCATAGACGCCACAGGCAGTGCGTCACGGTGTGAAAAGATATTCATAGAAATTCAATCCACGACCTCCTTCACAGGCAGTATCCCTGGGCTCCGCAACTTCGTCGGACTTCCGGGGCGACTAACCCTGAATGTATTCGGCGCCAGTGTAAGCTTCTCCTTACTCTCTGATCGACTACTCAGCCCGCTCTTTTCGAACGCGTTCTGGCTCAGTCCCAAGCCAAGTCTGGGAGTCATGCCAGCAGGGACAGGGCCGCTGGCGGGCCCAGCAAGAGGACTGAATCCATCGGAGTACATCTGCGCCGTGCCTGGCGTTGCTTTTGTTTGAATTTGAGGCGTAGCCAAGCCAGAAGTTCGAGCAGCTTTACTACTCTCACTATCGTCGCTGAAGTTCTCGAAGTCCTCAGGTGGGAGAGGCGAGAGACGGAGATCTTCCATTTCCTCTCCGTTCTCAAGAACGCGCTCGTAGCTGGGACTACCGCTGCCTGGAAAAAGCTTACTAGCCAGTCCTCTCCGCCGTTTCGAGAATGTGCCACTTCGTCGGACAGGGCGTGTGGCGGTCCGTCTGAAGCGCTTGGGGATGATCTTTCGCCAGAAAGATGTGCGGCGATCGCGACCACAAAGAAGGAAAACAATGAGGCAAAGGATGAGCATGAAGAAGATGAAGCCGGGGATTCTGCGGGAAGAGTTAGAGTGGAAAAGCGTGTCAAGCCAGTCGCCATCATCGTCTCCAGCTGGACCATCATAGTTGTCGGTAAGGTCATTGGGAAGATTGAGAGGGTTGCCACCCGAGAATTGGAAAGCAGTTGCGACACCAGCGCGCGTATTTGTACCAAAGCCAACAGCATTAGAAGCGTCAAGAGTCTGGGAGCCAGAAGATGTTGAGGTATTTGGTGGGATTTGCGACGCGGCGTAGAGAACCATCTTGCCCAAAGTCCATGATACTTCTGTGCCATGAATCTTGTTAATAGGTTGAAAAGGATCAAGGAAACCTTTATCTTTCGCCTTGTCGATAACCTCCTTGGTCCCATTGACGCCAGAATGTTGAACGTCTTCGAGACCAAGGCGAGGAATACCGATTCCATTGTGCAGCATATTTATCAGCCAGGACGCTTTGAAGCAGGCATGCGCAGCCGTAGATTCATCGACCTTCTTGCCCCAGCTTTGCTTGGATATACCCCTCTCGATGGCTGTCCAATCTTTACTGCAAAAGTCCAGCACTCGATTTTGATAGGTATGAAGATCATAGGCCTTGTCTGCTTTGTCCATCTCAAAAATCTCGTGCGTCGTATGCCAATACTCGGAGACGCCGACGAAGTGATTAACATCGAAATCGATTGTTGGTACGTGAGCGCCGTTGACTAGACAAGGTTCGTTGGGACATGGGACGTCCTTTTCTAGCAGAGGATAGGTCCTCCTCAGACATTCCTCCCATTGCCCTGTACCGATCAAAGGTGATCGCACTCCTTCGTCCTCCGCAGATCCAGGCTCAATGACATCGCCATTCTTCTTTACCCTCAGTCCTGCAGGAAGGCAAGGATCCGGCAGTTCCTGAGCGTCTGGGCTTGCGTCTTCCAGTTCTTTTACATATCTTTCCCTGGCCTGATTTGCACCAAATCCAAGCCAGGTGGTTGTGAAGACCTTGTATTCAGATGCCGCACCGTCTATTGTCCGCATTCTTAGGAGCTTCAGGTCCTCGGCGTGCTTTTCCGTTTCCGTTTGATTCGGGGCAAAGGCAATCTGTGCCGATGCTCCTCCCATATCTAAAAATCCGTATGTGTGGTGATCTTTTCCATGGTCATGAGAGTCAGGCTGATCGAATCCTCCGAGAAGGTAATTCGCTGCGATCCAACCATAAAGACCTTCGGTATCACCGGGAATCACCTGAATATGTAGGTCGCAATCCGGTAGGATGAAATTGGTGGTAGCACGGGTATATGCGCATATACTTTGCAGTACGGCTTTCTGCTGTGATTCTGGTAGTAGTCGCATGCCAGCTGTGGCAAGAAGAAAGATTGGCGTATTTTCCACCTCCTGTTCGGGAATGTGCTCGACTGCATGTGCGAGAAGAGGAGCCAGGTGTTCTTTGCCAACCAAAGCTGCCTTATCGCCGAAGGTTGAGATACCTACAAGAGGGATCGCGTTAGCATTGTCGCATTCGATTTGCTCCTCGGATGCACTTTGTACCTGGCTTAGACTTTTTGATCCATTTCTTCTTTGTTTCTATGCGCGGTAGGGAGTGAAGGTCCTCTGCGCCGGCATCTTGTCGGGCTCGAGCGTTGTTGAGCCATCGGTAGATATGTAACCGAGTCCCCTGAAAGGCTGTCAGTCTGGAAAATCAAGAGAAAAAAAAGCGACTGTTTTGCAATGAACATACAGATGAGCCCGCGTCAAGAATGACACCATATCTCCCTAAATAAAAATAAAATTAGTGGTTGTTCAAGTAGTGCAGGCACGCAGGGTCCTTACACTTCCCCATTGCAGTTCACGAGGAACGAACGCCAGCGTTCAACAATTACGAAGACATACGAGGAGAGGTCAAAATGGTACAATGGTGAAGAAAGGCGGACGGCGGATTCACAGGTGAGGCCGAACGAACAGAACAGGTGCAAGCGAGTGACAGGCAATCAGATGAAAGCGTAAGGGACAGATATCGCAGGTGATAACAGCGTTGAAGGGTGGTCGATGGGGTGATTGCGCGGCCCTGGTCTCGGCATCCCGGCTGCGGCGCTGCCCATCTGCAGCTACATCATCTTGGTCCAAGCTCATGCGACGTTACCTCCGTTACAGGAATAACTTGAGCACTTCTTGAATCATCATTGACCAATCTCTGATCTTCGCTGCTACTTTACTCCGTATGCATGCACCTTCCAATGTGGGCCGCTGTGCCTCATCTGCGGTCGCCTAACGGACTCCTCCGCAAGTGCGCTTCTAGCCCCTACATTTATGGCCTCGTACGCCTCCTAAGCCCCCCTACCTCAGCTTACTTGCCTTACGGTCGCTGTGCGATACATTTCTATCACTCGCGTAAAATTACATCAGCTCTCTGCCCAAATACGGAGGTACAGAAGGTAACTATCCATGTCACCATTGAACTTCAAGTTCTTTGACGGCATGACTGAGCTCAACTCTGAATCACGGTACGGAGGTACAGGTGTCACAAATCTCAGACATGCTTCCATTGTTTCCCATCGCATATTTTTTTCACCGCCGCCAGCTCTTCGCCTTGCTCGAATTCTGACTTTGATTCTATCATTTTCTCTATTTTGCTGACCACACTCTGACAACTTTCACTTGGTTGCTTACAACTTACCCGCTTCAGAAATTAGTATGTACATCACCCGGCCATTTCTCGTCTTCGGCCTCGGACTCTTCATCCTTGAGTCCATTGCCGTTTTTGGTTTTACCATTGTAGGACTATGGCAGGTGCCCCACATCATTACCAGATCGGTTTGTGATTGTGGCGAAGCTGTCTATGCAGGCCCTGGTGGCGCTTCAGGAATCGCTCCAGGCTCTCCAGCATGGGAGAATCCGAGAGCAAGTTCAGAAATATCCTTCTCTGCCCTTAGCATCATTTCACCGAGCCCGACGAGTCTCTCTACGGTGACAGACAGGAAGCTTGAAGCTTCAGCAAGCACGTCATCAATACAATCATCACGGAACTGACGTCAGCTGTTACAAGCTCGTTGCCCGAGAATGTTGCAAGGCCTGGGTACACAAGGTACTCCGTACTCCATTCTTTCAAATGAATGGTGTCGGTCAGGTCGGATGCCGTATCCACCCAAGTCTGGATTGTGCAAACAACCTAAACTATACGCAGGGTTAAGGTGGGTAAATGGTGTACAGAAATAGTATTTACAGTATTTCATTGAGTACTTTGTATTTACTGGTCGATGCTTATCCACGCTGTGCTTGTATTTGCTTCAGAAGTTCAACATTGCCAGATGATTGCTCTAAGCATGGCTTAACATGAGCTTCTGCAAATCTTGAATAGTGAGTTCGAGAACCGGCCAGCATTTTGCATTACCACAAAACTTGAATAGCGCAGTATTTTCGCGAAAGCTTACAGCCTCATTGATGAACGATTTATAGGCAAGATGATCTCGGGTATAGTTTCATCGACTTTCCATTCAAAAATTAAGCTAAATCTAGCTCTATCTCTTCTCGAGCAATCTATTGGTATCATTTAGGCATTAATGCATCGTCAAGATCATTAGAGTTCGAATCACCCCTCCCGCATTTTAATCATCCAGCAGAAATCGCAAGAATGCCTGGGACACTACAACGCCATCGTGGTTCTTCCCAACCCTGTCCATGCCATCCTTAAACATAATGTCGTCGAACACACCAACGTGATGTCGGGAATTTAGCAGCTCCGTAACTATGTCCTGGTTGAATTCCGGATGCCCTTGCACAGCTATGACCTTATTCTTCTTGTACATTCCTTGCACGAAGCAGCGTGGGGAGCTGCCAAGCTTCTCAACATCGTCTGGGTACTCAAGGATGATATCTCGGTGCATTTGATGCAAGCTCTGCCATTAATATTAACAATTGCGCTCAGATAGGGAAGCTAGCTAGAGAGTGAAGCTTACCATTGTCTTCCCATCAACCTTGAAAATCTCCATCCCCCGATCTGTTAATTCCATAGGCGTCACGCTGATTTCCCAGCCGGCATAACTTCTGTCCACCTTCATTCCTAAAGCCCTCCCGACTATCTGATGTCCAAAACACACTCCTATCACCCGCACCCGTTCTTGCTCCTCCAGCACCTTGCGTGTGAACTCGACGAGCTTTACGATCCATGGATGGTTATCAAAGGCATTCTGCCTCGAACCAGTAAGCAAGATCGCATCGATGTCGTCCAGTGAAGGATATTGCTCAGCATTGACAACGTCGAAATTGGTCAATTCAAGTCCGTGGTGCGGGAGCGAAGAAAGTCTGGGATCGTTTAGAGCAATGGCCCCAGCTTCGAGGAGCGCTTTGAAGACCCCGCCATAGCCACCGTATTTGTGGCGCGTTTGGTCGAGAGGTGTATCGCATTCGAGAACGGCGATGCGGAGAGGCGGTTTCATCCTGATCGGATTTTCACACTCAAGGTACTAGGTAGATTTGGAAGACACGAGATAAGTTGCGATTGCCCAATCGTGAATGAGAGGATGTCACGAGAATGACCGAAGAGAGTAAATCACCCAATACATTAGGTTCCTGTAGGAACCTTGAGGTTGGTAAGATAGCTTCTCTTCATTCACTGGTACTGGTTACCTCAATTCCATGTTATCGATTACGGCTATCACCGGAATTGAGTACCCTAACAGGCACTCGAAGGGAACGCTAATCTCAACAGCTCTGTTCATTGGCCGATCCATTGAAGACCTCCACAACAATTGTCATCACGGATCTCTTTTCGTCTCGATCATTTTAGCATGCTGCAGCGGAGCGTGGGGATGCATTTAC
Organism: Viridothelium virens; assembly: GCA_010094025.1. Taxonomy (NCBI): domain Eukaryota; kingdom Fungi; phylum Ascomycota; class Dothideomycetes; order Trypetheliales; family Trypetheliaceae; genus Viridothelium; species Viridothelium virens. Next base: position 4,208 of record ML991857.1, on the reverse strand, counting down.
CGCCCTGAAATATAGAAGCTCCTTCCCCCACATCTGCACTGTGTTACGATTTCCGGAGTTCCCTCACGGACTAATGGTGTCGCAATGAGTAACTTGCGAAGCACGAGAATACACGATGATGAGAGGACGCCACTTCTGGGCCGAGGAAATTTTCGCGAGCACTTTGGTGAGGACCATCGGAATGGGTTTCTCGTCGAGAGAGCAGCATCACCAGATTTTGCCAACGTTGTAGAGGGCGGCCTTGCTGTACAGCCAATACCTGAGCCTGCTCAAGCCAAAGCTGACTACGGAAGCAGCCAAGCTAGTCAAGAGCCTCGAAATGGTGTTTCCCAAGATGATGTCCGCAAAAGGAAGAATCCTTACATGGGCGGCGTTGGGATTACGCAATTCTGGGTTGCATTTATCTCCATCTGCCTTCAGATTCTAATCACCAACTTCGATTCTACGTTAATGGCTTCTAGTCATCCCGTTATTACTTCCTATTTCAATGCTTCAAATGCAGCGGCATGGCTCTCTACTGCGTTTCTGTTGACATCAACCGCTTTTCAACCTCTTTTCGGCCGCGTGTCAGACACCATTGGTCGCAAATGGCTACATCTTGCGTCTCTCTTTGTTTTCGGGTTGGCCACGACTGGTTGTGCTCTTGCTCCAACTATTGGTATCTTCATCGCGGGTAGAGCTGTTGCTGGACTAGCAGGAGGAGGCGTTACGGCGATGGGTTCAATCATGATCAACGATATGGTTCCAATCGAGATACGAGGAGTGTTTCAGTCCTACTTAAACTTGTTCTTTGGAGCTGGATCTGCTGCAGGAGCTGCGTTTGGAGGATTCCTGTGTGACAGACTAGGTTGGCGCTGGACCTTTGGAATGCAGGTTCCGGTCATTGCACTTGTTATGATTCTCTCTGCCTTTACGATACCATCTTCCCTGGGGCCACATTTGGCTCGAAATAGCGACAAAACTGCGAGGCAGCTCATCGCCAGCTTCGATATTACGGGCTCCATCCTGTTGACACTCACTGTAGGGCTTCTCATCTTGGGTCTGAACGTCGGCGGTGCCATATTACCTTGGAATCATCCCCTTGTTATTACTTCGCTAGTTTTGGCACTTGTTAGTATTCCCTTCCTCGGATATGCAGAAAAGCGTGCAGAGCGTGCTGTCATGCCCCTATGGATCTTATCCCGCCCTCCACATGCGAACCTTGTCCTATCGAACTTCTTCTCTATGGTGGGGATCAACACAATACTCTTCAATGCCCCACTATTCTTTCAGGCCGTCCTCCTCGATACACCCAGTATGTCAGGCTTTCGCCTCACCGCACCATGGATAGCAGCTACTGTCTGTGGTGTTTCAGCAGGCTTCATAATGACAGCAACCCGACGCATGAAACCTCTATTGGTAATTGGGAGCTTTTCCATGTTGATCGGAGCAGTCCTATTGACAGCAATGTGGCCTACAATTCCCCCTTGGCTTGCAACGACATTTCTGATACCTCCAAATATTGGCCAAGGTCTGGCATTTCCCGCCACAAGCCTGGCTGTCTTGGCAACCTGCAAGCAGGAAGATCAGGCCGTCGTCACGTCTACTCTGATACTTAATCGCAGCCTAGGCACCGTTCTCGGCGTTTCGGTGAGTAGTCTAATTGTTCAAAATGCCCTATGGCAATTGCTGGAGCAGAATGTCACCGGCGAAGGGAGAGAGGAAGTCATCAAATTAGCCAGGAAGAGCGTCGAGGCTATCAGGGACTTGAAGGGGATACATCAAAAAGAGGTTATTGAAGCCTACCGTCAAACACTTACGCTAACATTTGGGTCCGCCATTGTCGTTTTTTTGGTTGTAGTAGGTTTATTATCGGTCATCAAGTTGCCAAGACTAGGGAAGCAGGGAGAGGCGAAGTGAGAGGGTCACGGTGCAGCTTTGTCAACACAGCAGCTAGAATAAGCAAATTAACGATAGAATGTTCCAGACGGATCGGGCTTATCTTAGCCATGCGCACAGTACCGTTCTCGGTTTAGAAGCTAATCTCATATTCCTGGACCTTTGGCTTTGAAAGCCGTCTCCACATCAATTATTGGTCCCAGTCGATCGGACGAGAGAGCATTGTGGGACCTCAGACCCTGGTGAAGCACGGACTGCTGATCGGAACTGCGGCCAAGTCACTGCCAACAGCGATGAGTGGTGCAGCCTCTTCTCGAGTTGGGGGAGAAACAGCCACAGCAGGATGACTCCGACGAATCAGTTGGTCCCGGCATGGTGTGCGCGCTCATAGAAGCGCTGAGCTGCGTTGAAGAAGCCTTTTGAGGTATGTATGATCTTTCCTTGATCCCAACAAACTTTCAGATGTCAGTTAGATGAGATCGGTGTGTGAGCAAACAACGCATGTAGATAGGTATCTCATTACCCCATATCCCGATGACTGCCTACATGTGGAATCAAGGTTTCGGACGGATCTCCCATAGCAAGCATCCACATGTACACGGCACCAGGCGGTAAGATTGTCCAGCGTCACCTGAGCTTCCTATTCCGAACATTGTGCCACTTCATCCAGTATCTATATCAGCGCTGGGCTTGCAATCGCTACAAGCTGGACAGTTGTCTCTGATTTCTCACGAAGAATAAGTCCACGTTACGGGTCTAGCTTCACCACAACTGACATCGTCTACCTTAGCCTCATTGGTAGGCGAGCTTTTTTGGCCAGCTAAGAACGACTGCAATAACGAAGCTGAAAGCTGTCAAAAAGAGAAAAATTTGGCACATCCCGCTGCTTCAGTATCCCAACCTCCAAAGTCGACTCGGAAGGATACTCACCTGTCGGACAAATCAACCAATATCAAACCAAATGACAGTCCTGTCTAAAAGCTTTCACAAAAATCCAAATCTTATGGTCAGATCTTGATGGCCCATTTCCATTTATAGTCTAGACATGCCCAACGAGCCATTGAAAACGACACTAGAGCGATTCCGGCCGAAAGAACCATTACGCCGATTAGAACCTCCGAACCCGCAGCCTTTAATACTTCTCCACCAATTGGTATGGTAAGCAAGTTACTTCTCTTGTCAGTACATTTACTGAGACAGGATCGGAGGTGTCACTCACGCAAAGCTGACCACACAATAGCAGGTTCCGAAAACTTCTCCGAACCGATCGGCAGTGCAAATTTGACCGATGCAGGAAGGGGCTAGGCTAATGTAACCACCTGTGAAAGCTCCAAAGAGTACTGCAAAGAGATAAAGGACAGCCAATTTATGACCGACGGAGAACCAGACACCGGCAATGACAATAATACTGGAAGCTATCATGAGGCCCATAGTATTGAAATGCCCGTACATATCAGCCAGGATGCCACTTGCGTATCGACCAACCGCAGATCCACTAGCATAGGTTAGCAAGCATTTGTCAATAATCCAATATCATCAAGTCTCAACTCACGCATTAAGAACGGCTATGATTATGAATGCTGTCTGATTACTGAAACCCTGGCCAATAGCATACGTTGGTATTAGACCCAAAGATCCGAACAAGGTGAACTCTAGACCTACAAATGGTCAATGGTCAATCTGACTTTGACTATACCGATACAACGGAGAAAAGCAATTTGAAGTGCGCAAAACGAAGAGCGAAACAGATTGCGCAGACGATGATGGAAACTCACAAAATGTTCCCACGGCAGCCCACGCCAATCTCGAGTCCCTTAAGCATCTCGGGTCTATCGCACCACTTCTCTTCCCGACTGGCAAACGCCCTCTGATCAGTAGATTCGCGACTGCAGTCAAGACCAGCACGACCAAAGCAATCAACCGCATACTCCACTTCCAGCCCAGCTGATCCAGCGCAGGTCTCAAGATCAAGGGAAATGCAACACCCCCACAACTACTCCCCGCCATCGCAATCCCATTCGCCAAGCCCCTCCGCATGCGAAACCAATGACTCAGCACCGCCAGACCGGTCGTCGATAGCGCCGCACAGCAAACGCCCCCCCACACCCCCAACGTCAGCATAAACTGCCAGTACTCGGTACACTCGGCCAGCAGCACCAAGCACACCACATACCCCGCACTCGCTATCAGGTTGATCCACCGCGGTCCGTACCGGTCAAACAGCGGCCCGAACTGCACGCCCAGCAGCAGCGAGAGGAACACGAACACCGATGGGATCCACCCGATCTGCGAGTCCGTGTAGTGCGCGAGCTGGTTCTGTGCCCAGTACG